>JAXQQM020062981.1:0-56454 GCA_034641835.2 Pinus albicaulis | reverse complement strand
TGTTGTATAAATTTGAATAATAGTTGAATTATTCACCGAGATTATCCTAATTACACACTATTTAAGCTTCATGCATAATACATAACCTCTTCTACAATTGATCATCAATTTGCGGAATAGAAGCAGTCACATCCACACATTAAAACATAATCAAGCACACATATCACACAGTATGTAATGGGGAAAGCTTACAGCTGAAAACCCCCAACTATCTGTATATTATAATGATAGACAACATGTAACAATACATAACACAAAGCTCCTCATAGCTGTTAGCACTATCTCACATGCTACACACAAACTAGCTCAGATATGAACAAGTCACAAGTTCAAATCTCTTCCACCTGTCTGCCTACCTCTACTGCGCAATCCAAGATGAATAATGATGAGATCCAAGTTTGAATCCCACTGGCTTGTACTACGCAATCCTCATTGGAAATATCAATCAATGTGTGTGCAAATCTCATGCACAGCTATAGTCACAACTGATAGTAGACTCACCCTTTCACCCACCTCCAACATTGGTCTCCACTGAACTGTCCATGCATTGCAGTTAACTGATGTATTATTTAGTCTATTTATGAGTTAATAATTAGTGAATTAATTAATAATTAATTCACACCACTCATCACTAGTGTATTTATCAGTTAGACTAAATACAACTAGTTCAATTAAGTTAAACCGAACACAACTCCACCAACTGTCTCATCAACTCCACCAAACTCTGCCACATGAGTTCTAACTGAAGTCAACCATGCAATAGCTCAACTAACCCCTAGGAAAAGCGTATTTCCTTCTGTCAGCTACATGTGCCACATCCAAGCATCAAACTGAAGTGCTCCAAGAAGATAAGATAATGTTTATAGTCCAAATATTATTAAGGGCTAATAATATTTGACTGATCTATTTTTAGACTGGCAGTCTAAAAATAGACTTCGCCCAATGTCTAAAAATAGAGGTCCATATATTTTTACCAACTTGACCAATCATCCATAAATAGCATCCTGAAACTCATAGACCATGATCCATATGTCTAAAAATAGACATAGTCTAAAAATAGACTTTGCGCCAAAAATAGCCTGCGGGCCCACTTAGTGAAGGCGACTTCTTTTCACTAAGCTCCATCATCTTGTTGCATTTTCAACACTCCCTCTCAACAAGATATGGACTATCTGCAACCCCTATCCTACCTCTATGGTATTCTAATTTTCTCCTGGTGAGCGCCTTCGTCAAGATATCAGCATCCTGATCCTCCGTGGGAATGTATGAAAGTAACATGATTTTCCGTTGCACACAATCTCTGATATGATGGTACCTGATGTCGATGTGTTTGGATCTATAATGAAATACTGGATTAGCTGAGAGTTTAATGCAACTCTGGTTATCACAATAAATCACAGTAGGCTCCAAGTGTGACCTGAACAACCCGACCAAGATCTTCCTCATCCATATAGCCTCGCATGTAGCCAAGCTTGCTGCCATATACTCGGCCTCTGCTGAATTGAGTGCCACGGATCTCTGCTTCCTACTGTACCAAGAAAATACTGTCGACCCGATACTGAAGATACCTCCAGATGTGCTCTTTCTATCCGTTGGGCTCCCTACCCAATCTACATCCGTGAAGCCACATAGCTTCACCTAATCCTCCTGTCTGTACCACAATCCATATCCCAATGTGCCTCTAAGTGTTAAACACCATGTTAAAACACACACATGGTGTATGAGAAGAAGAATGCACACACACAAGAGACAACACACAATGAAAGATAAGCGTGAGGCTTTCTTATTTTCCATTATACAAAGATGTACATTTATAGTACAATGGTGTGACTCTTGGTTTCACATTCCAAGGTCATTTGGACTCCATTGTGACTTTTCGCATTCCACACCTACCCATGTAGGATTAGGTGTTCCAACATCCCCCCTTAATCCGAAGGGGTATGTGTGAGTCCAAGAAAAGAGTTGTAATACAAATCTGCAAAGTATGCATGGCAGCACTTGGGCTGAATCAACTCTTTGAAATGTTGGAAAAAAGAGGTGGTTTTAGGATGATCACAAACACTAGAACGCAATACTTGTTGCAGTTCCCGGAACTCTTCCAAAACTGGCAAGAAACTGAAGGCTTCTGCTAGAGGAATTGTCCCTCATAAAAAAGGGAGACCTTCAACCTAAAAGAAGGGAGGTCTACTACCTGTGGTGGTTTTAGGTTGTCCACCAACCAAAGATGATGGTTTTAGGTTATCCACCAACCGAAAATGATGGTTTTAGGTTATCTACCAACCAAAGATGATGGTTTTAGGTTATCCACCAACCGAAAATGATGGTTTTAGGTTATCCACCAACCAAAGATGATGGTTTTAGGTTATCCACCAACTGAAGGCATGCTCATGGGCATCCGTGTCTCTGGCTACATCTCTGAATCCGGAATGACGAATTGTGGCTCAAGCTCGCTTGAACTGCTGGCTACAACTCTGAACATGGAATGAGAGATTGTGGCTCAAGCTCGCTTGATCTGTCGTCGAAGCTTGTACATGACCACCATTTTCCCCCCTGTCATGGACAAGGTGAGATGATGGCGAAAACTCAACTGCAAGTTTGTTCAATATCCGTGAACATGTTCTGACATGCGACTTAAACATCTTCTTGGCTGCTGATGCCCATTGCCAAGAAGCGATCCATCCAAGATGAATCTTGGTTCTTGCAGGAGGCTTGTGTCTGAAGCATCTGTCTGAAGAATGGGTGTGCTGACCACAGTGCTTGCATGGATGAAGATCAAAACAGTGATCTTTCATATGGCCAACTCGATCACAATGTTGGCATTTCTCAATCTGTTGTTGTTGTGGAACAGGATCTGGAACAGCTGCAGGTGAACTGTCATACATGAATCCGGCACTCTGAAATATGATGGGCTTTGTGTAGTCTGGAATATGAAAGGACACATCCTTGTCATATCCAAGACCAGTTCGGTGCTTGTTGTGGACAAGCTCTTCCCAAGGTCTGATGATGGGCTTAGGAAGTGCAGGTTGAACTGCTGCATCTGCATGTACATCTGCTCTTGAACAAGGAACTAAATTGGAATCAACTGGAACTTTGCTGACTTACTGCCGATGGGAGTCTTTCACAATGTTCTGAATAGAAACAGGTTCAGAATGGTGACTCTTTTCCTGAAGTTCGTCTTGTTGGAGCTGAGATTCCAACTGCAAAAACTCAATCTTCTCTTGTGCATCTAGCAAACAACTCTGAATGTTACATAGAGCATCCTTGCTCATTTTTATCATATCATGAACATTTGAATGAATGAGGTCATTCAACAACATTAATGCCTCATTGATTTTGGCCATTTCAACAACGTAGGCTCAAAAAATGAAAGGGTGTCGTCTTCAACCGAAAATGCACCTGTTTACAATGTGATTCAACAAATACAAATGACTACAAAGAATTTCCAACTATGGAAATCTCAAGTACAAAATCTGCTCCTCAAATGATGGAGGACAATCAACAATTTTTCAACAACTCAAGTACTGAATGAAGATGAAAATCAATGTCAGTTCAATACAATATTTCTGCAAAATATTTTGTAAATGTGCCGCTGAAATACTAGTGCAAGGGGCCTTTAAGGGAGCTGAATTTCTTCTTCAAAGAGCTGTTTTCAATGATGGCAAACTTGTCTTCAAATATGAAATTCTTCAAAAAATCACCCTCATATATGCCACAAATGTAATCTGAACTTTTCTTTATGTATATAGTCCATCTTCTTCATATGTCAATTCCTCTTTTTCTGCTGTTCAAATTCACTCTTTCCTCTCTCTCTCTGCTATTTTTTTTTTTTTAATTAATTAAAAATTAATTAAAAAATGAGTTAATGGGAATTAAAAAAGAGAAAGGGAAATATTAAGATGGGATGGGAAACTATATGGTTTTTTTTTTGGGGTGGGGGGTGGGGTTTTAATTAAGGGAAGGGTTATTATAATGGGGAGGAGGGATATTATATTAAAATAAATTTAAAAAGAAAGGGAATCGAAATTTAAAATGGAATGGGATTTATTTTAATTAGGGAAAACGAAATGTTAAAATGGAATGTGGATTTAATGTAATATATATAACATGGTGGAAATTTAAAAATTTAAAAGGGGAAATAATTTAAAATATGGGAAAGGGATGGTAGTAAAGATGGGAATTTAAAAATTTAAATAGGCCGCTGGTCATGGTCATGGATGAGGGGTATTAATTAAAAGATTGGGAATTTAAAAGGGGAGGGATTTTAATAATGGAAAGGTATTTTAATACAAAAAAGAATTAATTTAAAATGGGAAGGCCGTATGTAATGGTGGGCAATGTAAAAATTTTAAAAATTAGATGTTGGAATTTGAAATTAAAAACGAGAATTAGAGGGAGGGCGGAATGGGTGAGGTGATGTGAGCGTTTAATGCAGAAGGTTGAGTGTAGGTGCCGTGGGAAGATGTGAGGTGTGGGGAATCAATAGGAGAGGCCGTGGGTTGTGGAGCTCGGTGAGTGGAGTAGGGTGAGGCCGTGGACAGGAGCTCGGTTGAGTGATAGGTGGGTTGGGGAGTTTGAACGCTGGAGCGATAAGGTATGGCTGTGACTGAGCGATGGGTGAGAGCTAGTAGGGTGAGGGTAGAGTGCCACGTAGAGTAAGTTCAGGTTCGGGTAATGCAAGGGACGCGTTTTTTTGAGGCGGAGTGTAGTGGTGAGGGGTCCGCGGTGAATGAGAGATAACGGTGGAGTTGGGAAGTGAGGGCGATAGGCGTAAGGGATCTGCGTTGCAGTCGAGCGTTGAGACTGGATTTGAGGGCGTAAAGTGTAGGGATGAGTACAATGGAGCGTGCGCTTGAGTGGAGGGCAGCCGAGAGGGAGAGTAGGCGCAGGTGAGAGCAAGAGAGCGCACGGGTTGAGTGGTAGAGCAGACCGGCGTGTGAAGAATGAGCGGAGTTGTGTGCGCGTAGGGAGAAGAGAGGGAGCGCGAGGGGGGTTCGGGTAAGGTAGGCGTGGAGGGTTAATGCATAGTGAAATCGAGTGGAGTGGTAAGGAATGAGCGCTGAGCAAGGGGGCCGAAAGGCTATGGAGAGTTGAAGGAATTTTTATTTTTATTTTTTATTTTATTTTATGTTTTAAATTACAGCAGAGAAGAACAGAGAATCTACATTTTCTTCCAGCAGCAGAATTTTCTTCCTTTCAAATATATAGCAGAATGGACAAAGTGCAGAAATGAGGGCAACAATAGAATTTTTCCAGTAGCAGAGAGACCTAGAATTGCAGAATTTTCCAGATTATTTCAACAGTAAAACCCAGAAATCTTTCTCAGGAAATGTGGCATAATTTCTCCAGTAAAAACTCACAATTTTTTCTAATAAAAGCTAGAAACTTCTTCTTCTTCAGAAATTCAATTTAAAAACTTTTCAACAGCTCTTTCAAAATGATGCAGATTTTAATGAGCAGAAATTGCAGAGAAAAATTAGAATGAAAACCTTCAGATGGGCAGTGCTACCTTCTTCAAAACCAATGCTGAATGCTGCCAATTTCTGAATGCTGCTCCTTCTCCAAAACACTTTTGAATGGCGGAAAAAACACTACTGCAGAAATATCTGAGTGCTTCAGATGTGCAGTGCTGCTCCCAAATTCTGAGTGCTACAAAAATGCCAAGAATTTTTGCAGATATGCAGGCCATAAACACAAATGGCTCATTCAATTTGGAGCAGGGCCAGCAATCGCCCGCTCTGATACCATGTTAAACACCATGTTAAAACACACACATGGTGTATGAGAAGAAGAATGCACACACACAAGAGACAACACACAATGAAAGATAAGCGTGAGGCTTTCTTATTTTCCATTATACAAAGATGTACATTTATAGTACAATGGTGTGACTCTTGGTTTCACATTCCAAGGTCACTTGGACTCCATTGTGACTTTTCATATTCCACACCTACCCATGTAGGATTAGGTGTTCCAACACTAAGATAATGCAATACATGCTTGCCTGCCTTCCAGAAGAGCTTGGTAGGCTTAACTATATCTTGTGATAGCTGGTTAACATTATAGCATATATCAGGTCATGTATTGACCAAATACACAAGCGGCCCCACCAACTATTGATAAACAGTGGCATCCACTACCTCTGCTGAAGTAGCATCCTCCTTCCTCCAACCTCCAGGAAGAGGAGTATAAACAGGCTTGCAGCCATCCATGTTGAACTTTTCCAGTATTTCTCGGGCATACTTACCCTGAGAAACAAACAGTTCATCCCTGCGCTGCCAAATTTCCAATCCCAGGAAATAATGAAGGAGGCCCAAGTCCTTCATCTCAAACTCTCTAGCAAGATCCTCCTTGCATGAAAGTATCAACAGCTCATCACCCGTCAGAATCAAATCATCTACATAAAGTACAATGATCAACAACTTACCATCCACCACAATCTGGTATAGGTTAGGATCCGCCTCACTCTTGGAGAATCCAAGTCCGGTGAAATAACTGTCTATCCGTGTGTACCAAGCACGAGGTTCTTGTTTCAACCCATACAACGCTCTCTTGAGTCTGCACACATGCGACTTGCTGCTGAAGATCTCGAAACCTTCGGGCTACTCTATGTACACCTTCTCCTCAATGACTTCATTGAGGAACACAGTCTTCACATCCATCTGATGAATGTGCCACCCGATCTGCGCTGAGAGAGCAAGAATTGTCCGTATGGAAGAATACCTTGCGACAGGTGCAAAGGTCTCCTCATAATCGATCCCCTCTATTTGTGAGAAGCCTCGGGCAACAAATCTTTCCTTGTACTTCTCCACACTCCCGTCAGCTGCCTGCTTCACTTTGTAGATCCATCTCGAACCCACCACTAATTTCCCCTCCGGCCTTGGGACAATCTCCCATGCACTGTTTTTGACAATCAAATCATACTCTTCCACCATGGCATCTACCCATGTGGGGTCCTCCACAGCTTGCTCGAAAGAGGATGGCTCTGTCACGAAAAATTTTCTCACAAGAGCCATGTATCTAGTGTACCGGTCCGGTGACTGTCTCTGTCTGCGCTGTGCTGTAGGTGGTCCTACAACCTTCTCTGCATCTTGAGCCAGTCGCTCAACTTCTGTAGCGCGCTTTCGCCCTCTGATGGTTGGCGTTGCATGAGTGGTCTCTTCCACTCCATGAACCCCATCTTGTGGCTGATCCACATCCTGAAGCTCATCCTTAGGAACTAATAGCTCCTCTTCTGCATGCAAGTGTGGCTCCCTCTCAAGTGAACACTTCATGGCTTTCTCCTCCTGAAATTTGATATCTCGTCGCACAACAGTATTGCGACTGTCTGGAAAATACACACGATAGTTGTGGGGCGTATCAGTGTACCCCAAAAATATCCCAACCTCTGAGGTCGGCTCCAGCTTCTTCTTGGAATCCTTCGTCACATGAATGTAAACAGGTGAACCAAAAATCCTCAAATGGGAAATATCAAGCCTCTTACCAGAAAACGCCTCCTCGGGTGTACTCATGCCAAGTATCTTGTGAGGACAACAGTTTTGCACATATACTGCAGTATTGCATGCCTCTGCCCACAAGTGAATGGGTAGGCCCTGATCATGCAACATCGCCCGTGCAACACCCACGATCATTCTGTTCTTCTGCTCAGCAACCCCGTTCTGCTGTGGGTTATGGGGTGCTATGAGATCTCTTCGAATCCCTTCTGTGCTGCAAAAGTCCTTGAATTCGCCAGAGATGAATTCACCACCATTGTCGCTCCTAAGAGCCTTCACATGCTTGCCCGATTCCTTCTCAACCAGCACCTTGAACTCACAGAACTTTGAGTATGTCTCGCTCTTCTTCTGCATGAAGAAGATCCAGCACTTCCGAGAATAATCATCTACAAAGATCACATAGTACCTGTGCTTTGCTGTCGAAGCTACTGAGAAAGGTCCACACACGTCTGTGTGAATTCTCTCAAGGATTGTCGTGGCGCGACTATCCTTCTCGTGAAAGTTGGCTTTCACAAATTTTCCCAAGGTACACCCCTTGCACTGATTTGACTGCGCAAGAGTGCCCTTTGGAAGCCCAATAGAAATCTGTTGTAGTATCTTCAAAGCTCCATGGTGAAGGTGGCCCAATCTCCAGTGCCACAGCTCGCCATCATCCCGGCTCACCACTTCTTCTGCCTTGCATGCCATTGCTGCGCAGCCATCTACTTGCAATTGATAAAGGTTCTTGACTTGAACCCATATCTTCCGGGTTTCTCCAGTTGTCTTACTGCACAAGAAATTCTTTCCCTTGCCGAAGACAACATCATATCCCTTGTCTTCTAACATCGCCACAGAGATAAGATTCTTCTTCAATCCTGGAACATGCATCACTTCCTTCAATATTAAGGGTTTACCAGACTCCCTCTCAAAGGAAATGGTACCGATACCAGTCACACTATATCTACCATCATCACCCATCTCGATGTGCACTCCAAGATCTTTCTCATCCAGATCAGAAAAAAATCTCGATCTCCTGTCATGTGAAAAGACGCACCACTGTCCAAGAACCAAACTGAACCCATCACACTTGATACCAAGCAAGCGATCAACGAAAAATCCAGCTCAAACTGTGAGGCTAAGGCCTCTCCCACTGCAGATCTAGCAGCCTGCTTATTTTTCTTCTTCTGCAGATAATTTGTGGCATAATGTCCGTGCTGGTGACAGTGAAAGCACTTGACCTTGAAAAATTCCTGCTTCTTGCCTTTCGCACCAGAATGAGAAGATTTATTGCTCTTCCCCTTCTTTGCTTTGGCAGCCAAAGCACAATTTTATTCATCATATGCCTTTGATGAAGATCCATCCCTGGTACTCCACCTTATCTCCTCTTGCACAAGACCCGACCAAAGTCGCTCCCATCCTAATAATTTCTTCCGACCATTGACAGAGTCCTGATAGGAATGCCAACTCTTCGGAAGACCAAGGAGAGCCAAGCTCACCAATTCCTCATCATCTACAGTCACCCCCACAGTTCCCAGCTCATCCCTGCATTGGATGAACTTCGTGAGGTACTTGGGCATACTGTCGCCTTTCTCCATCTTTATGTGTCTGAGTTTATCCTTGAGCGCCAACTTCCTCTAGTCGCTCTTTCTTTGGAATAAATCTGTCAACGCTTTCCACATCAAGTATGGAGAATATTTTCCATGCAGTCTGGATACAATGTGATCCTTCACGCCCTCCAACAGAATCCTTCGACACTTTGTTGTCTTCTTTTTCCAAGCCTCAAATTGAGCAGCATCAGTAGGCTTTGGGACTTCAGCATCTATGAACTCCTTCAACCCATTGTCATCTAACACTGCCTCCATCCTATCTCTCCATGCAATATAATTCAAGCTGCCCTCAAGGGCATACTCGAATCGCAATCCGTTGAAAGACATTTTGACTTCGACACCAAGAAAACACTGCTGCAAATTTCGAATTCCACCAACTCAAAACTCAACTGCTTCTGATGTGTGAGAACAAATTATTTCTAGCACAGAGATTGACTGTAGGGGCATTTACTGGATATATCACCTTTCAAAGAAAGGATGGATCCAGAGGCTACCTAGCCCGCTTACAGACTCTGTCTACCAAAATAAATTGTAATCACTGTAATAGATCCGATGATCAATTCTCGCTCCGATACCATGTAGAAATTTGAATAATAGCTTAATTATTCACCGAGATTATCCTGATTACACACTATTTAAGCTTCATGCATAATACATAACCTCTTCTACAATTGATCATCAATTTGCGGAAATAGAAGCAGTCACATGCACACATTAAAACATAATCAAGCACACATATAACACAGTATGTAATGGGGAAAGCTTACAGCTGAAAACCCCCAACTATCTGTATATTATAATGATAGAGAACATGTAACAATACATAGCACAAAGCTCCTCACAGCTCTCAGCACTATCTCACATGCTACACACAAACTAGCTCGGATATGAACAAGTCACAAGTTCAAATCTCCTCCACCTGTCTGCCTGCCTCTACTGCGCAATCCAAGATGAATAATGATGAGATCCAAGTTCGAATCCCACTGGCTTGTACTGCGCAATCCTCATTGGAAATCTCAATCAATGTGTGTGAAAATATCATGCACAGCTATAGTCACAACTGATAGTAGACTCACCCTTTCACCCACCTCTAACACTGGTCTCCACTGAACTGTCCATGCATTGCAGTTAACTGATGTGTTCTTTAGTTGATTTATGAGTTAATAATTAATGAATTAATTAATAATTAATTCAGACCACTCATCACTAGTGTATTTGTCAGTTAGACTAAATACAACTAGTTAAACTAAGTTAAACTGAACACAACTCCCTGTTGTCTCATCAAGTCCTGAAACTCTTTGCCACATGAGTTCTTGAAGTCTAATATCACAGTAGCTCAACTAACCCTAGAAATAGGTGTTATTTTCTTCTATGGTACCATGTGCCACATCCAAACATCAAACTGAAGTGCTCCAAGAGGATAAGATAATGTTTATAGTCCAAATATTATTAAGGGTTAATAATATTCGACTGTTCTATTTTTAGCCTGGGAGTCTAAAAATAGATTCCACCCAATGTCTAAAATTAGAGGTCCATCTATTTTTACAAACTCGACCAATCATCCATAAATAGCATCCCAACGACTTTCATAGACAGCCCGAGATCATATATAAAATAGCGTAGAGCCTTAAAAAAATAGCTGCGGGCCCATAGTGAAAGCGACTGCATACTCATCCTTTCTTGTGCATTTTAATAAATGTAATAAAGGAGAAGAGCCTCATATTCTACAATATTGTTTGTAAATTGAAAACTCAGTTGTAGGGTGACCTTGTTCTAGTGTTGTCACTTATCCAAAACACTACCTCAAAAATAGTTTCACCAAGAATATGGCTATGTTCCAAGAGTTTCAAATTCGGTTTACCATTATATTTGTTGACCCCAGAAAGTGCTCTTGGGGTTTATATATATTCTGCTTGTCCTATCTTAGTAGCTGATGCTGACTATTATGATAGGCCTAGTCCTTCCTCTCTTTCAGCTACTTTTTCATTAATGTCATCTTCATTGTATAAAATGAATGAATGAAGGTCAGAATCGACATAATAGAGAGGGATTTTTTTTTGTTTGTCTTGTTTGCTTACCATGTATTTAGGCGAGACTCTTTGTATAATATCCTTGTTTGGTAGAAGACTGGGATGGTAGCAAATGTCATTTCCATTTGGAGGGTCCCTTGGAGTTTGGCTCCCATGATCTAGATAGAAGCATGCCATATTTTGGGGGAATGTCAGCCACTACAATGTCCATGACAAGGCTATTGGCCGGTATTTGTGCCAGATTGACACATAGATATTTGATTAAGCCTTGGCACTTAACTCTACTCGAATCAAAAGAGTACAAGTCCTTATATGGTTTGGTTATTTCGAGGCCTAATATTTCGATCACTACTTTTGGCATGAGGTTGTCTGAGGCACCAGAGTTTAGCATGGCCTTGTGTAGCATTTTTTCATGTATGTTCAAACTGGCATAGAATGGAGGGACAATGCCCTCTTGAAATTTTCCCTCTACCTCAGGTCCAAACTTGAGTTATGGCTTGTCATCAGTCAAATTTATAGTATCAATATCATTCCCTATGTTCAAAGCTTTCAAGACTTGATTCCTATACACATCTTGAGATACCAGTTCAGTAAGGGGTATGGTTATTTTGATCTTGGAAATTTCACCTTCAATACTGAATGGTGCTTGTGTTATTGGTGGGTTTAAATCAGTTCTACCAGACATGGTATTTTCTGCAATTTTAGTTTGTTGATTCTGATTTGGAACCTTAGTCAAAATAGTTTTTTCTGGGCCACTAGTTGATGTACTAGAGAAGCTTTGGTCACCATTATGTTGGCTGGTTTTTTCTCTGTTTTGATCAGATTTCTTAGCTATGGTGTTTGTGTTTTCTGCTGTCTTCTTAGGAGTGTTTTCAGGGGTCTTCCTAATAGCAATTTCTAGTTTGTTTTTCTTGGAGGCATCTTGGGTTTTCTTACTCCTAAGTTCATACTGCGTATGAACCTCCATGATAGCATTTTCAAATCCTAATTTGTAGTCTTCAGAATCCTCATATGTTATTTTAGTTTGGTTTGAGGAAAAAAGACATTTTTCCTCTTTTGTGAGAAAAACAACATCCTCATTATTGGATTCTATCAGCTTGACATGATCCTTTTCTGTCTCTTTAGTCTCTCTTTCCTCTTCCTCTACATAGTTTACTTGGAAAAGAGGTCTTATTTTTTGGTCATTCACTCTTTGTATTTTTTGAGGAGGGTGTCTTCTGAAATTTTGGTTTCTATTTATGTTTTGAGTATCTACTTGGTTTTCCCTAGGAGGTTCTCTTTCACTTAAGTTAATTCTCTCCATCATCCTTTCCATTGTCCTAAGTAGGCTATCAGTCTTAGCATCATATGTGGAGGTTGAGGCTAGAGGTTTTTCTTTGTATGTGACTCTCTTTTCTATCCTCATCCTAGCCCTCTTAGCAATAAGATTTTCCTCTACACTTACAGCTCCCCTCTTCATGTCTTGTAGGGTAAGGTGATCTCTTTCTCTTACCTTGTAGGACATTTTGGGATCAAATCCATCTGGAAAATTTACTAAGGCTAGGCCCTATGGGGGTTTCATGTGAGAAGCATGTTTGAGATCCTTGCCTCATTCTCATCATCACTATCAAGGTGAATGAGTTGAAAATATTGTTCAGTCTCATGCTTTTCTTCCTCCTCTTCATCAATGATCTTCTCTTTAACCTTCTCCTCAATGACCTTTCCCTTACCTTTGTCAAGCTGCTTGGTTGAAGTAGAAGGCATGACCCCTTACCCCTTAAGGGAAACAAACACATGCCTATTTTACCTCTGGTAGGTTAAAGGAAAAGGTTAAATTTTTATCATTTCAGTGCCATTTTTATCACTGCTATCATGATTTCCATCATCATTAGTATATTCACTGCTTTCATGTCTTTTTTGACCCACTATCATCATGGATCTTATCGTCGCCGATGTTTTCTGACTTATTGATCTTTGATCCATTTATTTGTGCCTCACTACCCTCTTATTCGTTGTTTTCTTATTCATTTACATTTGTCTCACTGATTTCTTGGCTTTCTGACCTATTGTCATAATCATTGTTTCTTTCTGCCTTATCATTGTCAACATCATCATTGCCTTCTGCTTCAATGCTTTCTGTCTCATTGACATCTGCCTCCTCATTTCCTTCTTCTTCAATGTTGTTTGCCTTACTGCTGTGAGCTTAACTATGCTCTTTAATGCTCTCTGACCCACTACTATGTGCCTTAGTGTTTTCAGACTAATTGGCATCTTCTTCCTTATTGCTTGATTCACCATTGTCTTCTCCCTCATTGACATTTGATTGCTCATTGTCATTTCCCTCATTTTCTGATGCATTGTGAGAGGGTGATGAAGGAGAGTTGTCCTGAGGTGAAGGAATATGTGTGGATGGTGAGGTGGATGAGTCATCATGAGGTGAGGAAATGTGAGTGGATGTATAAACATGATCAGTAGGAGGAGATGGATGAGGAGGAATAGGAGAATGAGATGATGAAGGCATATTTTGTTGAGGAAGGGCTTGTGGATTGGTGAAAACCTCATTGGCAATGAAGGCCTCCCATGGAATACCATTCTTCTACAATTGATGCATAGCAACCATCTTGATCAGTGAGTGGTGAAAAACGCTCTGCATCTGCTAAGGATAGTCTCTCTTTTGTACAATATAGGACATTTTATCAATACTTCTATAGAGGTAATAGGGTATGTGCAGCATCCTCACCCTAGTAAAGTGCATAAGTATCCTAATTTGATATGATTAAATCTAGGAGAAGCTTCCCTCACATGTAAAATACTTCATAATAATCCTCATCATAGGTGCATATCTATCCATCAAATGTGAGAAAGGAAAGATGGATTTGCAATGGTCTTTGTATCTAGGCTTTATGTAGGGTTCAAAGTACCTCATGTCAATTTTTTCTTATTTGAACCATTTCTCCCCTACACTAGGTATGCCTCTCGCATTGGAAATAGCATCAACAAACATCTCAAAGGTGACCCCTGCAAGGTTAACTTGTTTGTCATGCAAGTTAATGATAAATAATCTAGTTAGCTCAGGGTGGTTTTGTACCTGCTGTACCTTGTCAGAAAATTCATGGCACCCCACATTTTGGAAGAAATAAATACTTAAGGGAGATGCCATTAGCTATATTGTGTTGAGGGGTTCAAATCTGTTGATCTTTCCACCTTTACGCCCCTGCCTCCTTGGAATTTGGTCTTCTCCTTCACTACCACTTTCCTATGACTTTGTAGAATCTTCCTTTGAGAAACCCTAGGACTGCAAATGGAAATGAGCTAGAGGGATTGTGGAATAACAACATTTATAAATGAATGAGATGAATGAGTAAGGGTTTAAGTATATGAGACTGAGGGATAAGCTAACCACTCAATGACAACCTTATGCTAATATGTCAAACTCTGTTTTGAGATACTAGAGGTTGATGTGTGATTGAGGTGAATGGGAGTAATGGAATGTCAGCTTTTCTTGCAAGTGAGGGGGAGAATGAATGAGGGTGTAAGTATGTCAAGCTAAATGAGAGGCTAAAATCAATGACAAACCTCTGCTAATTGTTTAAACTTTGCCTTGAAACACCTTGCACTGATGACAATTTGAGATGAAGGAGGGCATGTAATGCCAATGTTTTTGCAATGTAGGGGACTGAGTGTTATGAGTGGGATGGGTGTAGGGATAGGTTAGGTTAATAGACAACCTCCAATAGTGAAATCTCCTTGTTTATCACTGACTTCCCTTTTCAGGTAGAAGAAGTATTTAAACAGTGTTTTAAAGTTAAACTTTAGGGTTCCTTATTAGGTCTTTAATTTCCTTTAATTATAAATCACCACAAATTCTTGAAGAAGGGATGAGGGAATTTACTTACCATTTAAAATTTCTTTAAAAAACCCTTAGTGATGAAATTTCTTGGAATGCCCTCCTAGCCAAGCACGCAACGCCAAGGCCAAGGGCGCAGCGCCAAGGCTAAGCGCATAACGTCGGTGCAAGGGCACAACGCTTGTGGAGAATTTCTCTTGGGTGTCAGGTAAGAGTCCAGCGCTCTACCAGGCACACACCTCGATTTCCCAGGCATGCAACACCTTAAGAAAATACATCGGAAAAAATTTCCAAGGGCACAGTGCCCTGTTCCAGGTGTGCAACGCCACAAAATGTTTCCCAAGTTTGACTTGAAACTACCAAATTTTTCACTCCTGAATGCTCTGATGATTTTCACAACGTAAAAATGACTTGTTGAAGTTTTATATTACCTTTTATAAGAAAATTATTTAATTTATCTTTGATAACCCATTTTCTAATGTTTTAAGTCCTTTTCACTTTCTCTCACTTATATTATTTGAATTTTTTCTTGTAGGTGACAGAAAACATTAACTTGGCTCCTCCCTTTGCTTCTTGAGGCATAATATACTCATTTTGACATCCTTGGAGTTAGATTAGTCATGATGGAACCTTCAAAACTTTCTGTGGCTTCCATTACAATTTTTTAACTTGTCTTTCTTACCTTAGCTAGAAGTTAGGAAATTTGTGTTCCTTTTGATCTTGGAGGCTTTCACATATTTATTTTGTCACAGTAATAGCCTCAGAATCCATTTTTACTTCCACCTTGTGGATCAACACATCTCTTTTGCTCATGTTTTCTTGACAAGCTCATTAACACACCTTTTGGAGGATTTCAGATGATGGCACCTTAAAAAATTTCTTTTGCCTGCACCATGGGGTTCGGACCATGTTTTTTACCTTCTTTGAAATTTTTATCTGAAGATGATTGAAAATACTGACCTGGATTTCTCTTACTCATTGAAGCATGATAAATTCACTTTTGACAACCTTAGGATGCTTTACATAGTAGTAGCATCTCAAAAAATTCATTTGTCCCCACCTTGGAACTTAAATCATCTCTTACCTGGTAGGTGACTGAAAACCTTGGATTTAACTTTCATACTGATATCCTCTACACCTTTTCTCTTTGAGGCAATGGTGCATTCACCTTGGCAAAATTTGGGATGGTTTCGCACAACAACACCTTCACGATCCTTCCTTTGTTGTCATCATGGAGTTTAACTCATCATCTCACCTTCTTTGGCCACTTTCTCAAAACCTTAAGTGTCTAGAGTGCTTTAAGACAATCATTTTTATTCTAATTTCTCTGTAGCCCTTTCAAGTTCATTCATTTCTATCTAGTTCACCTCACATTTTCCCTAGTTCATTAATCGTTTTGACAAATTTTCTTCATGTTTGGATTGGTGTACCTTCTCCATGGTCATTTCTACATTTTTATCATTGCTTGGTACACTTCTAGACCTTCAAGCTATAAAAACCATAATTCTCTACAAGAACAAGTGTTTCCTGTCTTTATTACTACAAGATATATTTATTCAGGAGCAGACCTCCTACCTTACCAACTTTCTGCTGATAGACCTTTTAACACTGTTGTAGAAGTGTCAAAGTCTACATTTACCTTTTGCAGAACTTGAATTTGATGAGGTAGTTTTTTTTGGAAACTCTTAGATCTTTTGTTAAGTAACCATGTCTTAACATTCCAATACCTATGAACCAAATTCTAACAAAGAAAAATAGTGTCTAAAACACCAATGATTTACCTTGGAATATATGAAACCCTAATTGACCTAGTGGGAGGATTCTTTAACCTGGTCTTTGACTAAAAATTGGCTTGGAGTCTTCAAGTGAAAAAACAGAGTATTTTTCAAAGTGCTGTATTGATTATCCAAAATCCAATGTACTTGATTTATCTAAAGAGCCTACAGAGATAGTTTTGAGACCATCAAAGCTTGAGGAATTTTGGGACCATGGGAATGAGTTAGGCTATAGGTAACCCTACATGTAAAGTGGAGTTATGGGCAAGGGAAAAAAAGAGTAATGAGGTCATAGATAGGAAATAAGGATGGAGATGAGTGGCACAAGCCCATAAGGAGTCTTTTAGGAGTGACATGGTGACCATGAAATGGAAACATGATAGAATAGTGAAATTTTTTCTAAAAGGATAATGAAGGAAGTGATATTTCTAAAACTCACAATATTCAAGGAAGGTTTTTTTTAGAAATCTAATACCATCCTATAGTAATCTACAAATATAAAAAAATTACTAATGACTAATAGTGAGCAGTAATAGAAAATATTGGGCAGGCAGATTGGTAGAAGCTACTTGGGCGTACAAAACTACTTGGAAGACAACAAAAAGATTCACTTCTTATGAAATATTCTATGGTAAGAAAACTCTACTTTCAGTTGAGTTTGAATTCCATACTTTATGAATTGTAGCTGAATTAAATCTAGATCTATTAAATGCTTAAAAATGGACGTTGGTGCAACTAAATGGATTGGATGAGTTTATAATGCAAGCACTTCTTCACATAGAGGTAGTTCAACTACAAAGGAAGGTATGGCATGAAAAGAGCATCAAAGAAAAGACCTTACAAGAAGGAGATTTGGAACTATTGTATGATTCAAGGTTTAAAGGTTTCAAAGCCAAGACAATGACAATATGGTTGGGACCTTACATAGTGGAAAGATGTTTTGATAATGGCGCATGATGCAGGGATAGCCTGCAATACCCAGGATCTCCATTTTTACCATGCATGAAAAAATACATCTCAGTAAATACCCAATCAAAAACCTCATTAGCTGGCAAATTTATTTCAATTCTCAATGCGGTAGATATTCATATACAATCTGCGAATGTACTATACAGACAGTAAAATTGGCTTCTTCAAAACTGGCATTAAAATATCAATTTGCACCGAACTTCGATTCAATCCCAATTACAGAAATTAAACACCCAATTTCTAAATCCACCAATAAAGCTCTAAAAACCACACTTATCATATTAATAAACACAATACTTACAAACTTTTCTTTCTGGCCAGATATTCAACATTTAGGCCCTTAAAATTTTCCAGAGGCTTACAGCCTTGGCTGTTCAAAACCTGCTCTCAACCACTCTCACTATTCAAGTCTATCCCAATGTATTTTTCTCTCAAAACCCTCTCCTATTTATACACAAATAATGCATTTAATTCACTCAAAATATCTCTCCACCTAATCCTCAACTAATCCCAAATTTTGCTCCTAAATTATTTCTCTCATATCCTTTTATTTATTAAAAGAATATTTACATAATCCTCACTTCTCATAATTATCTCCTATTTTATTAAAAATAACAAATTAATTAATAAAATATTAAAATTGTCACACCCCCCTTTTATCACATATTTACAAATGAAAAAATGGTCTTGATGCTCCTGCATCAGACTCCCAACGTTGCAGGCCTAAACCCGCCATACCCAGAATCTTTAATCTCTCTGCATACAAGAGTGCATTGAAATTGCTGCCCAATTAAAACCCCAATCTAGGCAATTTCATGCATTTTCGACTTACGGAAGCTATTTTCCCATTTATGGTTATAAACCCATTCCATAGTAAACATTTCTCAAGCATCAAATTGTCAATCAGCTCAATATTCAAATGCTCCCATAATCCATATTCCATACCTCATTAGTCCCTCAATTCCATTAAAACCACCAACATTCACATGCCTTTTAATATTGGATACAATCATAAGTCAACAAATGTGCTCTTGTTTCTTTTTTAACAATCTTAACATTGTTTACTCAATCCAAACCATAAGCAATTATAATATCACCCATCTTTTGCGCAAATGACATCAACACACACACATTACTGGTTGATCACTGGATTAACTAAACAACATTCCCATTTCAGTGAACGCATTAAGAAATATGACATGGCTTTAACATCAAAGTGGTTGCCCATTCACCACAAATATGAACCTGGCCATGATAAAAACCAATAGACTTACCTCCAGGAGCATTTTACACAAATCCATGATGCGCCCTCATTCCATCAGCTTTGATATTGGTTAACTTAATCAACACATTCACATAATCCAGCTCAGCTTATATCAACAATGCATTTACTTACCTTTCTCGTCGCTCTTCAACGCTTTAACATAACTTGCACAATTCTGGGAAAAAATACCTCTGTGTCCTGCCGCCTTTTACTTCCAATGTTGTTTTGATTTAACTCTGTAAAAATTCTCGATCGAATAGGCCCTTGACTCTCTGCGTCCCATTCAACATTGACTTACAGTTCCTCCACGATCCAACAAATAGATCCTGCAACAATTAAATATCGATGCCGCTATTTAAACTCGTCTTTCCTGTGCTTCTGCACAAGTTATGATCTTTGGATTAGTGTTCCATAACATGCAGAGTCTCTAACCTGTAGCTGCATTCTGTTCAGGTTAAAATAGTTTTCAGTATATGTTAACATGAAATAAACAAACATTTGTTTGTATATCCAACAATAATATTCAACAGTTTCGACTTCAATTTCAATGCGCTGATGCTCTCATTCAATTTATAATTGCAATATCAATCTTTAATGATATCACTCAACCTATCGTTTTTTAATTCATAATTCACATTGAACACTCTTGCTCTACGTTCCGATTTGACTGCGTTACTTTGAAGTCGACTTTCAGAACTGATATGCCACCAGATTTAATTTCGTCCACATTGAAACAGAACTGGTTTCTCTTACATCGCTCTCTTCAAACTGGTCATATATCTCGACTAATGCACAGAACGCTCTATATTTGAAATCCCGTCTCCAGTTTTCGCCCTTTGAATCGATCTTACAACAGCATCATATCATCCTTAATATTTGAAGCGCTTCCCAATAACAGTTAAAAACTCCTCACAAGCTAACATTGTATTTAATCGATTCAAAACTCTTGTATCGATTTTCATATACATTGTCGAGCTATTAATACTAAATGAGAACAGTGCTCATCATACCATTCATTATATGCTTCTTCTACCTTCGAGTATACATCCTTCAATGTCAGATAGTCCATACACCGCGAATGTTAAGGCTGCATGCAAAAAAACACAAGTCTTCAAACCGGCTTTAAAAAGTAAATATCAATTTTCACCGAACTTCGATTCAATCCCAATTACAGAAATTAAACACCCAATTTCTAAATCCACCAATAAATCTCTAAAAACCACACTTATCATATTAATAAACACAATACTTACAAACTTTTCTTTCTGGCCAGATATTCAACATTTAGGCCCTTACAATTTGCCAGAGGCTTACAGCCTTGGTTGTTCAAAACCTGCTCTCAACCACTCTCACTATTCAAGTCTATCCCAATGTATTTTTCTCTCAAAACCCTCTCCTATTTATACACAAATAATGCATTTAATTCACTCAAAATATCTCTCCACCTAATCCTCAACTAATCCAATACATAGAAATCCTAATCCCAAATTTTTCTCCTAAACTATTTCTCTCATATCCTTTTATTTATTAAAAGAATATTTACATAATCCTCACTTCTCATAATTATCTCCTATTTTATTAAAAATAAAAAATTAATTAATAAAATATTAAAATTGTCACACCCCCCTTTTATCACATATTTACAAATGAAAAAATGGTCTTGATGCTCCTGCATCAGCGCAGTACAAATCAGAACCATAGATGAGGAAGGAATCCCCTTGCTTATCAATGGTCATAGACTTAAAATTTACAAGAAGTCTTTGTCAATGACAAAGTTCATTAATTCAATAAGCAGAGAGGTGTATGTGATGGGAAGCTCCATAGTTTCTCACACCTACCAAAAAAATAACATAAATAAATAAATAAATAAATAAAATAATAAATATCCATGGGTGAAAACCTCTCTGAGGCACCCAAGGCAAGCTTGTGGGTTGAAAACCTTGATGGAGGCAGCTCAATTGCTTAAAGAAAAAAAGAGAAAAGAGAAAATAGAATAAAGATAGGTGGGTGAAAACCTCTCTAAGGTGCCAAAGGAAAGTCAGTGGGTTGAAATCGTCCATGGAGGCCGCCCAATTTCTTTCAAAAAAAGAGAAAGAAAAAAAAATACATCTGCATTTCAGAGTTTTGTTTGTTTTCTATTTTGCAGGTTATTAATGGTTTCTGGAAACATAGGAAGGCATTCATCTTATCTTCCCATCTTCTGTTTTACCATCCATCCTATCATTCACTCCATTCATTTGTATAACTTCCTCCATCACCTCCATACACCACACTCCTCCATTCCTCAGCACAATTTAGCAAGTATAAAAAAACATAGACCACTACAGACTTCAAGGAATTCCTACAGTGCAGACATTTGTTCTTGAACAACAGGAGAAAAAAAGGGAGAAGCGCATGAAGAAAACCCCAGGAAAGACAAGAGTGCCACCCATGGCATCTAGAGCACCCTCCACACAACATATACAATGGGGAGAAACAACAAATCCACAGTTCACTCAGAGAGATGCTCATTCAACAAGCTGCTCAATCAAATAACAAGAAAATAGGGAGAAATGCAGCATCCAAGAGGCTTGTCTCCTCAATACAACTCCTGCAAATGCCTTGGAAACAACATGTAAACTCAGGTATAACTTCTCACCCCTTGCCATGCATCCATAATAGAAACAAATAATTAATTTGAAGATTTAGAGTTTAAGGGGTAGAAAGGTGGCCAGTTAACTCGACCACCATCGTGAGGTTTGACTGAAAAAATTCGAAGTACATGCCACTTGGGCATGAAAAAGAAAATAATTTAAATCAAGTGGAATAAGGGGAGAACGAGGGGAGGAAACATGCAGTCCATCAAAATGAATAGGAAGAGGGAATCAATTATCTACAATAGAACTGGAGCTGAGCTAAGTTACATACGCACTCTAAAATTAGCTGCACAATCGAATAAAAGGAGATGCTATCTCATCCAAACCATTAAATTGAAAAATTTTAAAGGGAGAGAGACTGACGGAAGCCCACATCGCTTAAAGAATAAGAGGAAGAACTAACAGAAGAAGAAGAACTAGAAGAAGAGGAAGAACCAGAAGAGAAACAAGAAGAACCAGAAGAAGAAGGGGAAAAGACAAGGGGCCAAGGAAAAACAGAAGAGATCGCCATAAAATTCATAGAGATAGCAGAAAGTGGGCCAGAAACAGACTCACAACACATCATCACATTCCCTCAATAGAAAAGGGTAGTTTCCACCATAGCTCCTCTGAGCTCAATGAGAAAAAGGAAAAAAATTGTATTTCAGAGCTAACAAGAGTCAAACAATGAGTCAGAGAGAGCCAAAAAAATCCTCCCACAAGCCCAATTAGCAGGGAAAATTTTAAGGCTGGATATTTATTTGAAAGTTTAGAAACCTTGGCGAATCTTAGTGATATCTCATAGAAAAATTGTAAGACGTTTGATGATATTTTTGTAAAAATATATAGATTACTGATTATATTATATTAGTCTATATAATATCTTGGTGATTTTTAAGGTAAAATAATTTCATACTATAAAACTTGGGTGAATTATTTTTAAAAAAAAAATGGAAATTGGAAAATATTTTTTTTTTGGAAAAAGTATATAAAATTAGCCCACCTGCGAATATTAGCCCCTAAAATTTTCCTTGCTAATTATTATTGAAGAAACAACGAGGAGGAAGGAATTGAACAAACAGTTCTGAAAGAGCAACTACAGAAGGCACTGTTGAGCCTCAAATTTGTGCTTTCCTTCACCTCATTTTACCTCATTTTCCCTTGTCCATTTCTATCTTAGACCCAATTGATCAATAAATATAGTTAAAATTACTTCTAGAATGATTTACATGACTGACTTGTTAAATTTTGTGATTTTTGCCATTGTTAAGCATTTGACCGGAACTAGCTGCAGAATGCAGACATTCCGTAGCTAACCGGCGATTCTGCAGCTGCCTTCATGTTTGAGTATGTTCCAGGTGGCCTCTTGAGAAAAACCGCATATGGGCATGATCCACGTCATGTCTACATGGTTCGTTGCTCATCATGGAGGAAGAAATGAATTCTGGGTATGGTTTTGAACGTGAGGAACACATTTATGAAGGAAGACTTCTATTAGGACTGTCTCAGTCCATATGTCTTTTCTCCTTCACGTAGCCACCTCAAAGAGTCCTAACGTGATTCGGATAAGGAAATACATTGTTCCTAAATTGTTGTAATTATTGTTACGTGCATTTGCTTTATAAACTCTTGGGAGACCGAGAGCTATGTTAGAGATTTTATATTAGATTTGCTGCTAGATTTTGTTTAAACTCTGTGATACATTCCTGAAGACGCAGAGTGTTATGTTCAAACTATTGCATCGTTAATGGAGCAGACAAAGTTATTTTGAAGGCGTGATTTAATTTGAAGTTGAATGCCGTCAAGTGGTAGAGGGCCCCTGCCTCTTGCACGGATTTCTTTTGCGTAACTTAGATAAGTTTTTCTAGCTGCCTTTACATTTTGCATTTGAATTTGTAGTTGTTTTAACTAGCTACTGTAGTCGTATTCATTCTAGCTCTTCCACAAGAAGACACTCTTCCAACAGATTATAATGATGAATGATGAATAGCTATAGTACTGTATGAGTTAGTTGTAGTTTTTGCTATTCACTATCATAAGTTACACTTGTTCTAATCACTCTTCCACAAGAAGAAACTCTTCCAAGACATCCTTAAGAAGTTCAAGACATGACTGTGATAATGAATGATTTAATTGTGTGTTTTTACTAAGTATCATCTCTGATCTTGCTCTTAAACGCTTGCCCAAGACATCATAATGATGAGTAGGGTATGGATGTGATAACTTAGTTTTTCATTTGCTTTCAGTTCATTTGCTTTCAATTGCATACAATTACACAGTCAGAATTGTTCTACCCCTTCCAAAAGAAGGAACTCTTCCAAAATATCACTAACGATGAACAAACAGATTGTGTAACTTCATAGAATAATGCATGTTAGTATATTTAGAATACTCCGGAGTTTCATTGCATTTAATTCATGATCAGTTACTTCATTTCAAGTTTGATGATGACTTATAGTTCAAGCATTGTTCTAGTTTAGTACCATCTTAGGTTCATTCTTAGATTAACTCATTGCACTTGCATCTCATATTCAAATTGTCATCCATTGCACAATAGATTACTCTAGTTGTTAGGATTAACAAGACAACCTTCATTATTCACAAACATCTTCTTGTTCTAAAAACTACAAATGATCCATAGCCATAGGAACAGAAGATAACATCACTATAAGGTCTGAAATCTCTCTGCAATCTCCTCATCATTTTATAAATAGAGCTCTTCCTCAAAAGAACTACTTTGAAAAAGAAACCAATAACTCTTTGAGTAAAGGTTCTGTGATATTCAATTAAATTGCAGAATAGAACTAGGAATTAGTCATAGAATAGAAGAGCTTAGAACAAAATGTTGCATCATGGTAAGATTAGTGTTTAACTGTTTAGTTAGAGGATTTGCATATTTAGTGATCATTTCTCAAGTTTAGTTTGTGTCATCTGCCTAAAAAGTCATTATCAAGCTTTTGCTTTTATTTAGTCATAGTTCAGATTCTGCTCCAGTGTTTCCAATTGCATTTATCATTCCATACATTAGGCTTAACTCTGTTTTTGACCACCAACTTCTTTCCATTTGTTTCTAGGCATTTTCATTGTGAACATAAAACACCAAAAGACCAAAAACATCATAAATCAACATAAAAGACCAAAAACATCAGAAAACACTACACACAACGCATTAGGAAACAAGCACCTAGGTACATATGGTACACTTCACTTCAGCAGTTTACAAATCCTGGTTGACAATTAAATGAGCTCAGTTTAGGAGACTAGATTGAGACCCAACATTTTGGCGCCATTGCTGGGGAAGTGAAAACTAGGTAACCTTTGTTTCTTAGCATCCAAAAACAATTTTATGCGTAGGGAGAGAGATTCAAGGGGAAGATTTATAAGCAGCAGAGGCAGAAGTTTGATTTCTAGAACACCACTTGTTTCATCTAGATCCAGAGCTAGTACACCTTCAACTCAAACCCATCTTCCATCCGTTACTGATCCTTGACTTCTAGAAGACCTGAAATCAGATATCCCATTAGAGAAACCTTCCACTTCATCCACTGAACTTGCCATAGAAAAAAATCTAAAAACTCCTGTTAGGGACACAAACCTTTCTACTTCTACAGGAGAGTCAACCATGGCAGAAGAAGGAGGAGGAGGAGTTGTTAATGGAGAACACACATTATTTGGAGGAGGTAGAGGTAGAGGTAGAGGAGAAGAAGGAAGAGGAGGTAGAGGTGCAGATGGAGGAAGAGGTAGAATAGGAAGCTCTTTTGGGTTCCCTATACTTGATGAAGAAACCAATACAACCATGAAAAACATTTCACCTTCTGTCCTTCCGAACTTCTATGGACTTAAAACTGAGGATCCCGAAACTTTCTTATTCGAATTTGAAGTGCTGTGTAGGACTTATGACTATCTTCAAGATGCTCAAAAATTGAAATTATTTCCTTCAACTCTGAAGGGAGCAGCATTGAAGTGGTTTATGAGTCTAATCAGTAGTTCTATTAGAATATGGGAAGACATGAAACAAGCATTTCTAGAGAGATATTTGGATTATTGTATGCCGGTTAATCATAAGGAAGAAGTGTTCAAGATGTTACAAAAAGAAGATGAAAATTTGGAAGATTTGTTGGAGAGATTTAATTACAACATCAAAAGGGCAAAAATGGAAAACCTAGACCAAGACACCTTAACAGCTCTTTTGTTGAAACAATTAGGGATGAAATTATTGATATCCCTAATACGATGGGAAAAGGGATTATATATACTCAACCATTACCTAGAGACATCCAGTTATGTATCAACCTTCTGCAGGGAATGAAATCGGCTGAAGGTCTAAGAGATCCCCGCTTGCAGGCAAGTAAATCTACTCGTACGCAAGTAGATCGTAACAGATATATGCTTGATGAGTTTAAAACTGACATCTTAGGGAGTCTTAGTGAACAACTAGACACCCTTAAAATCCAAAACAAGCAGAAAGCAGAAACAGATGCTTTAGCCATCTTTTGTCCGAAATGTAGAAAGAAACATGCTTTAAGGGAATGTCCCTTGGATGCAAAAGTTGTAGAAACATGTATTATTTGCTCAGAGAATCATGAGATCAAGGTTTTTCCTTCTTCCCCGGTCTTGGCAATGCTTTTCAAGAAGAAACCTTGCAGATCCAATATAATCTTAATTTTGTATCTAGAAGACCTTGGCAGGGATCTCAGACACAAGGATTCCATGATCAAATGTATAATCAACCTCCACCTTGGAATTCTTGGCAGCAACCTTGGCCCCAATTTCAAAATCAACCTCAAGCTTGGGCACAAGGATCACAAGGTCCCTATGGAAGATACTCTCCATATTATCAGTATCCACCATCCTATCCACCATATCCACATTTTTATCCTCAAAATCCTCAACAAAATTTTCCTCAAAATCTTCAACAAAATTTTCAACAAAATCCTCAACAACATCATCCGAACCAATCTCATCAAAATCAACCAATTCCATTACCATTCCCTCAAAACTCCAATCAATTTCCAGCTCAGCTTATACCAAACCCTAATAATAAAAACCCTCAGAATACATACATGATAGAAGGTCAACAATTTCCAACTTATTTAATTACTCCTCTAGACCTTAGTGATGTTCAACTTAGGTCTGGAAGGATACTTGAGAAGAGGAAACCTTCTGTGATCATACAAGAATAAGATAATTCTGAGGAAGACTCCCTACGGGTTAATAAAGTCTTGAGGAAGAAACATCCTTTCAAGGCCAAAACATTGAAAAACTGAAACAAAAAGATCCAATAAGCCCAACTCCAGTATTAGAGCAACCATCCACACCTACTTCTATACCTCCCTTTCCGGAAAGATTACAAATTGACAAAGGTGTAGAAAAACAAATAATGGTGCCTAATTATGATTTCTTGGATGAATTGAGAAATGTTTGCATTAAAATTCCATTATTGCAAGCCATCAAGGAAATCCCAATTTTAGCTAAAACAATAAAGGAGTTGAGTATGAAGACAACAAAGAAAAGAATAAGAGAAACCAAGAAAATTCAACTGGTAGGACAAATAGCAGATATTATGATGGGTAAGATTACTATTCCAAAGTACCTTGACCCAGGAAATCCAGTTTTCAAAATTCACATCAATGGAATTGAAATTCAAAACACACTCATTGACTTAGGAGCAGCAATAAATATCATGAGTAGACAAATCATGGACAAACTGAAACTTCCTAACCTTCTCTTTACACCCACACTATTACAATTAGCAGATAGATCTGTGATCAGACCAGATGGGGTAATAGAAGACATTCCAGTGTCCCTAGACTCTTGGGAGTACCCTGTGGATTTCATGATCCTAACACCCAAGAATAATCTAGGAGGCCATCCCGTTATACTAGGAAGACCTTGGTTGGCTACATCTGATGCCTTTATTAGTTGTAGGTCCGGTGATATGTATATTTATGATGGTAGTTCAACAAAGAAATTCACTTTATATCCTCCAGCTAGGACAATTACAGAACTAGATGACACTCAATGGATAGAGGATGAAGAATATTTACAACCACTCTTCACAATTTCAGAAATTAGGGAAGATAATCAAATTCTGAATACTCTAGAAAACTTTGAATCTTCTCCAGAACACAAACAAGAATCATTTCAAGAGAGATCCAATATTGAGTTCTTGTCATCTAGACAGATGTCTCTTCATTCTATGGACAAATTTGGCAGTTCTACAAGTGAAATTTTTCCAGGCAAAACCTTGAACATAAACAAAACCCTGGAAAAATCTCAACAAGAAGAGCTAGTCAAAGTATTACAGAGACATTCTTCTGCATATGCATGGGAATACACTGACATGAAAGGGATAAGTCCCAAGACTTGTACTCATCACATCTATATAGAGGCAAATTGCAAAACAATCAGACAGCCTCAAAGACGGATGAATCCAAATCTTAGGGAAATTGTCAAGGAAGAATTGCAAAAATTGTTAAATGTTAATTTTATCTATCCTATTTCAGATAGTCATGTTCTCCTATGAGAGATTTGTGCTCAAGAAAATGAAATGGAGGGAAAGACTACTCGAAAGTGGAGAACCGAATAAAGCTACTCTTAAAGACCATTTTCCCTTACCTTTCATAGATCAAGTATTAGATACATTAGCAGGTAAAAAGTACTTTTCATTCCTAGATGGGTTTAGTGGCTACAATCAAATCCAAGTAGCACTTGAAGACCAAGATAAAACCACATTTACTTGTCCTTGGGGTAGTATAAGGCTCATTTAGCTGCAAAGAGAAGTATGGTAATTCCCGCACATTCTGGTAAGGGGCGATAGATTTTTTCTGATCTGATACATGACTGTGTAGAGGTGTACATGGATGATTTTACAGTTTATGGGGATACATTTGAAGAGGCTTTAGAAAACTTGGAAAAAGTCTTAAAAAGACGTCAAGAAGCAAACCTTTCTCTTAGTCATGAAAAATGTTTTATGATGTTCACTGAAGGTATTGTTTTAGGGCACCACATTTCAGGGGATGGGATTAGAGTTGATGAGGCGAAAGTTGAAGTTATTTCTAACCTATCCATTCCAAGTTGTCAAAGAGATGTTAGAAGTTTTCTAGGATTTATAGGGTATTATCGGAGATTTATAGAAAACTTCACCAAAATAGCATCTCCTCTCTTCAAATTACTCACCAAAGATTGTGAATTTAAGTGGACCTCTGATTTCCAGTTAGCTTTTGAAACCCTGAAAACCAAAATTTCTGAAGCACCTATATTAAGGGGACCTAACTGGAAGTTACCTTTTCATATCTCGACAGATGCTTCCGATACAGCTCTAGGAGCAGTATTGGGACAGAAAGATTTAATTCCTTATGCCATCTATTATATCAGTAAAAATTTGACTCCTGCAGAGTTAAACTATACTGTAACTGAAAAAGAGTTTTTAGCTGTTGTTCATGCCATAAACAAATTTAGACACTATATAATAGGCTATGAAACTTTTATTCATACTGATCATTCTGCAATTAGATACTTAATGAATAAATCAATCACTAATGGCAGAGTTATAAGATGGTTGTTATTATTTCAAGAATTCAACATTACTATTCTAGATAGGCCTGGAAAACAAAACACTGTGGCTGACTTCCTGTCTAGAATTCAAAATATCAAAGATGACACTCCGGTTGAAGATCAATTTCCTGATGAATATCTTTTTGCAGTTTCTACTCAAACTCCATGGTTTGCCGATATTGCTAATTATTTAGTTTCAGGAAAGTTTCCTTCAATTATGAATGCAAGGGATAAAAGAAAAATCATTAATGATAGTGCAAGATATTCATGGGTCGCTAATGAGTTGTACAAGACAGGTCCAGATTTGATCATTAGAAGGTGTGTTCGTGAAGATGAGATGCCTGAAATTCTCAAGGCACGTCATGATGAACCTTGTGGCGGACACTTTGCAGATAAGAGGACAGCCTATAAGATCCTTAATTTAGGATATTATTGGCCATCTTTGTTTAAAGATGCAAGGGAGTATGTCGAAAGGTGTGACAGTTGCCAAAGGGTAGGGAAACCTTCTCCTTCAGGTGAGATGCCATTACAACCTCAGGTACACATTGAACCTTTTGAAAAATGGGCTTTGGATTTTGTAGGACCTATTAGTCCTCTATCAAGACAAAAGAAATACATATTAGTTTGCACTGATTATGTTACTAAGTGGGTAGAAGC
The DNA here is from genome assembly GCA_034641835.2 of Pinus albicaulis. NCBI lineage: Eukaryota > Viridiplantae > Streptophyta > Pinopsida > Pinales > Pinaceae > Pinus > Pinus albicaulis. The sequence goes on along the minus strand of JAXQQM020062981.1, from coordinate 26,685 downwards.
TAAACCATTACTTGTTGCTAATGAATCATCTGTAGTTACTTTTCTTTTTGAGGATATTTTTACTCGTTTTGGTGTCCCAAGGGAAATTGTTACAGACCAAGGAGCTCAATTTACATCAAGGCTAGTGGAGCAAATGATGGAGAAGTACAAAATCAGACATAGAACATCTACTCCTTATCATCCACAAGCAAATGGTCAAGTGGAATCCACTAATAAGGTCATTGAAGGAATCCTAACAAAGACTGCTCATCTACATAGAAGAGATTGGGTAGATAGGCTTCCTGAAGCCTTGTGGGCCTATAGAACTACATGGAGAAACACAACAGGCCATACTCCTTATGAGCTTGTTTATGGAAAGCAAGTTTTGTTTCCTATAGAGTTCCAAATCCAAACATTCAAGATGGCAGTTCAGTTAGGACTTGATCTAACGGAGGCACAAAAGCATAGACTGGAGCAAATTAATGAATTGGATGAGATCAGACAAGATGCAGTTCAGAAAACAAGTCTAGTCCAACAGCAAAGGGCTAGATGGCATGACAAGTACATCAAAGAGAAGAAACTCAAAGAGGGTGACTGGGCTCTCTTGTTTGATTCAAAATTCAAGGATTTTCAAGGAAAATTTCAGACACATTGGCTTGGGCCATATGAAATTGTTCGAATTTTTGATAATGGGGCAGTAAAAATCAGAACTATAGATGAAGAAGAGGTCACTTTTCTTGTGAATGGCCATAGACTGAAGCTATACTACAAGCCACTCTCAAGAGAAGAGTTTGTCAAGAAGTTCCAAGAAGACAATGATGTGAAGTTAATGAAGAAGAGTCTCTCTTCTTCATCAACTTGATTAAATTTTCTGAAGCATTTCTCTTCTAAAAAATAAAAATAAAAAAATAAAATAAAATAAAAAATAAAGGTATAAACATGAAAACCAATCATTGATTGGCATGTTTATACAGAAAAGATAGGGTGAAAATCAGAGTCTCTCTGACACTCTAACTTTTCCCATTTTTGTTTTTATAAGCAGCTGTTATAAAAATCATAAGTACAGTTCCATAGTACTTATGATTCACTTCATCTCACTCCATTCACTTATTCATCCATACTCCATCTCATCCATCATTCATATTTCACCTCATTCCACATCTCATTCATCTCACTCCATCTTCCATTCATTTCATTTTCATGTCAAAACACAAAATTTGATATCTTGCTGTAAGTGAATAAAATATGTCATGAATTGCAGTACAACCCTTATGTTCCTTCATTCCATTTCATGAACTGAATCCATTCCATTCCATTATCCACTTCATACATATCATAATCCATTATCCATTTTCATTCATACCACATAACATTTCACCCATACTCCAAAAACATTCCATTTTCATGATTAAAGTATTCTACAGGAGCATTCTGCAGCTGAGTGGACATTCTGTAGCTGATCAGCCTTTCTGCAGCCCGACAGTCTTTCCGCAGCTATAAACCCTGAAGGCATCAACCAGCAGACATCAGAATTACAACAAAGTGACCCAGTGTATTCATGAATCAAAAGCATCAAGAAAATTATGAAGACTCCTCCAAAGATGAGCAGAGAAGACAAAGGCTACAAAAAAATCAAATAAAGGGCAGAGGTAACAAGTTTAAAATTATAATGGCATTTCATAAAAGTTTAGCATAGTTTAGTTATGGATTATTCGAAAAGGTTGTTTTAATTGTTTTTATTGATCAATACCAACAAACCCTCTATAGACTTTGGATTAAAATCTTCCATTTCAAATTTCATATCCGATAGCATTTAAGCGGTTAAATGGCCGAGGTATTTGAATTTTCCACGTCTCTTAACCAAATCATTCAATGATGATTCCCTCTGCCGTCGTAAAATCCTCCGCCGTCTCTTCAATCATTAATACAATCCCTCCACCTCACTCCACTACTCCATTCCGTGACCACTGCCATAACTTCATTCCGTAGCCGACATTCCATTCCGAAGACATAGATATTATTATCACCAGGAGCAGAGCCAAAGGATATCAGTTTGAATAGCATTGAGTATTGTAAACGCAGAGCAGAGCAGAAGGGTAAATTTGGAAGTATAACAGTGTGAGGATTTGAAGCCACTTGATCCAGTGGGTAGATAAAATATCACTGTGGACGGAGTTTGAAGCATTTTCACTATAAACTCAGAATTGTAGCAGTGTGAGTTTGAAGTCTTTTGTTACCAAAAGACAGAGGTGTTAAAATTGAAGTCTTTTGCTACCAGAGACAGAGGTGTTGTAGTGATTGAGTTTGGAGACTTTTGCTACCAGAGACAGAGGTGTTGCAGTTTGAAGATTTTTGCTACCAGAGACAGAGATGTTGCAGTGTTAAGTTTGAAGTCTTTTGCCACCAAAAGACAAAGGTATTGCAGTGTTAAAATCGAAACCATTTGCTACCAAGAGCCAGAGGTATTGCACAAAAAGAAATTTGAAGCCATATGCCACTGTCTATCAGAGACATATTAGCTCGAAATTTGAAACTGCTTTCTGTTATCACTCAGGTTTTCCTTGAAGTTGTGGAAAAGGAAAGTATACCCGAGGTAACCACAAACCAACCTTCAGATGCAGAATCTAGCCAATCTGCATCCAGAGAGGGCTCTCTCTTTATAATTTATCTTTGTTCTTAGAAGGTTTTAGGCTAGTTATCGATCCAAGAGTTTGTTTGAAAAATGGTGGAATCCACAAACTAAGGGCAAGGTTGAAAGTTTTCAGTCCATTGGGCTATGGAGTCAAAGGATGGCTTTACTGGATTTCTATTCTACGCATAAGATGGCTTTACAGGGCAAGATAGCTAGACAGAGAACAATCCTTAAAATTTAAAGTGGATGGGATGATCTTGAAGGGATGAAAGGCAGCTAAGAATCTTTCACCATGTTCAAAAGAAAGAAGTGAGATGACTACAAACAAAGAGCAATGAAGGATTCTTTATTATAGTAATCAACAATTTTTAAATTAGCAAAGCAAGAGCATTTAAGAATTCATGCTTATAACCAATTTAGAGGAAAACATTAAGAACAATCACATCTGAAATCAGAGTACAATTAAGTAAATTCTGATTCAATCCTTTATGTAAATTATTCAGAAATGGACATAATGATATTATAAACTGATATAAAACTTAAGACAAAGAGTAGAAAGACTTATTGAACTGTAGTCCAACACATGAATCCTGCAACAAGTCCAGTGCTTTAAATCGTCATCCAGTAAGCCACGAAAAATTTCTCCAAAATGATTTTATTCCGAAAATCTCAATGTTACAGCAGAGTAATAGAATCCACCTCAAATGCTTCCAAGAGTGGAGTATTTATACAAATTCTAAACTAAAATATCTTGAAACAAATATCAAAATTGGTTCACAAATCTCTCCAACTATTTTACATAAATAGAACTTAATTAAAGGACACTCAAACTAATGCATCTATTTGGCACTATTTTGTATGGATAGGTGATGACAAAGAGAAGAATTCGAATTTGATCCAACTCTTAGTTGATGATGAGGCATCCAAGTCACTAACTGCTTCCTTTCTTTGTGCAATCTGCTCCACCAATTCTGCAAACTTGGGGTCCAAGGATATATTTGTATTTCTCAATCCGTAATAGATATGTAAAAAGTGAAAGAGGTTATTGTATACAAATATGTTGGTGAGATAAACCTCTTTCCGTTTCCCAAAATTCCTCTCCAGCTATGCATAATAGTCTCTGTACAAAATATGTGTAAAACAGAGTTTTATAGAGTCTGAAAAATGGCCTGTAAAGATGTGCATGTATCTATCCTTATAAAAACATTGTGAAAAAAATGAGATATTTTTTTGTAGATGAGTCTCTTAGGAACAAAAACCTCCTTCAGTTTTGTATGAAGTATTTTTCATTGGCCAAAATCCTCTCTGCAAAATGATGACTTAAACTGGAATTTTCTGCAAAAAGTTCTTTCCAACATTGTTTAATATTTCCAAAACCATAATGGCTGTTAGAAACGTGAGAGAGGTTTTTGTAGATAGCCCTCTTAAGAACATAAACCTCCTTTAGTTTTGTAAAATTAATCTTTTATTGATCACAATAGTTTCTGCAAAACTATGACTAAAATATGCAATTTCTGCAAAAATGTTTCTTCTTGTTATGTTTTTTCATCTTTTTACTTTCTTGCTCTTTTGACTGTTTTAATTTCACTTTAGACAAACCTCACTATTGGTGAAATTATTCTCATCTCTTTTTACCATTTTACTGCCTTCTGTATTTACTTTTACTGTTTACCTTTGACTGCTCTATAACTTCATTTTAACTTTCACTGACTTTTACCTGATACACTTTAACCACTGATACTCTTTAGCTATTATGCTTTCTAACCTCTGTTTGAATAGATTTGATAACACTTTCATTATCAAACAGAGGCATATCACTCCAAAGTTCAATTGTCAACAGAAGCATATCAGTCCGAGGTTTTGAAGGCATTTGTCATTATCAATCAGAGGTATGTCATTCCAAAATTGAAGCCATTTTCATTTAGAGCTTGAAGTCATTTCAATCCGAAAGTGAAAGACATTGTTTTGTGGGTAGAAGAGTGTTAATTTGATATTGAAAAATCATGGGTTTCATCGTAAGGACTGAACCTGTGGGTTCAAAATATTTAGAAGGTTACCCACAATGCAAAGAAATGTTACAACAAATAGGATGGCTTCAATTTTTGGAAAAATTTAATGGCTTTCATAAGGAAGTCACTAAAACATTTGCAAGATCATTTCAAGGAACCGAAGTTGAAGTAGGGGATGTCAAGTTTACTGTCACTGAAGTTTTTATTGCAGAGGCTACAGGATTGCTCAGAACTGGAGAGAGATGGTTTAAAAATAGATAATTCCACAATGACTCCTGGAAACAAATTTTAAAATCACCAAATATGGATGTTAGTGTATTCAAGAAAGAAATTCCCAGTACTGCATTGAAAAACAAATGGAGAAACATACTACTTCTTTTACAAAAATTTGTTACATGTGAGGGTAGATATGGGACATTTTATGTCTACCACATTAGACTAATGATGCATTTTCTGGGAGAAGACTTAAACCTACCATATTTCTTGCTTCAAAGCCTGAAGAAAATGGCTTCCTGTGTTCAGAGAAGAGTTCAATTTTTAGAGACAACCCTGTATCATCATGGTTTGGTCAAAATTTTGATTGAGCATCATCTAGCTAAAACAAATGATACATGGGATGATTTCTTAATAAGAAATAATTTTGAAGAGGCAAAAGAACCATCACCTGAACCACAGCCTACAAAGAGAAGTAGGAAATGGAGGGCTTCAAAAGTTGAATTTGACAAACCAGTCCAAGAGAGCAGTGAGGAAATCATTTTAGAGAAGTTGACTCGAATCAAGAGGCAACTTAAGGAAGAGAAGATAATCAAGGAATTTGCCACAGAGAAAGGAGAGGGATCCTCTCAGCCTAGGAGAAGCCACAGATTAAAGGGAAAACTGAAGAAAATACTAATCAAACAAACAGGGGTAATCGATATAGAAGATGAAGAAACACCCATTGAAGAGGATGATGAAGAAGATTTTTATGAGGGAACCCCTGAAGTTGATCCTGCTCAACAGGAAATTTATGATTATGTGGAAACTTTAGAGAGGACAGCTTCAGAAAGCAGAGAGAGAACCCCCAGTCCTCCACTGTCTGAAATAGATATATTAAGGAGGGATAGATATGAGTTGGAAGTGCTGAATAGACATATCAAAAACGAGAATGAAATTCTCAAGGATCAAATCAAGCTCAAAACTGATATGAACTCAACCTTATCCCTGCATATAGACAAGGTGGAGAAGACCAATGAGAAGTTGAAGACAAGGAACAAAAAGCTAATCAGGGCACTCACCAACCCCAGGTTCAAACTTGTTATCAGGAAACCCAGAATACCTCTAGCTTCCAGACAAAGGAGAAGAAGGGGATTAGATGTCCTTGCAGAAGCCTCTGAATTCATAGGATAATTTGCATGAGGACATGCAAAGAGACAGCAGTGGGGGTATGTTGAGCCTCAAATTTGAGCTTTCCTTCACCTCATTTTACCTCATTTTCCCTTGTCCATTTCTATCTTAGACCCAATTGATCAATAAATATAGTTAAAATTACTTCTAGAATGATTTACATGACTGACTTGTTGAATTTTGTGATTTTTTCCATTATTAAGCATTTTGACCGGAACTAGCTGCAGAATGCAGACATTCCGTAGCTAACCGGTGATTCTGCAGCTGCCTTCATGTTTGAGTATGTTCCAGGTGGCCTCTTGAGAAAAACCGCATATGGGCATGATCCATGTCATGTCTACATGGTTTGTTGCTCATCATGGAGGAAGAAATGAATTCTGGGTATGGTTTTGAACGTGAGGAACACATTTATGAAGGAAGACTTCTATTAGGACTGTCTCAGTCTAGATGTCTTTTCTCCTTCACGTAGCCACCTCAAAGAGTCCTAACGTGATTCGGATAAGGAAAGACATTGTTCCTAAATTGTTGTAATTATTGTTACGTGCATTTTCTTTATAAACTCTTGGGAGACCGACAACTATGTTAGAGATTTTATATTAGATTTGCTGCTAGATTTTGTTTAAACTCTGTGATACATTCCTGAAGACGCAGAGTGTTATGTTCAAACTATTGCATCGTTAATGGAGCAGACAAAGTTATTTTGAAGGCGTGATTTAATTTGAAGTTGAATGCCGTCAAGTGGTAGAGGGCCCTTGCCTCTTGCACGGATTTATTTTGCGTAAATTAGATAAGTTTTTCTAGCTGCCTTTACGCTTTGCATTTGAATTTGTAGTTGTTTTAACTAGCTACTGTAGTTATATTCATTCCAAATTTTTCATAAGAAGACACTTTTTCCAATAACATTTTATAATGATGAATGATGAATAGCTATAGTAACGATAGTTGTAGTTTTTGTTTATTCACTACTGCAAGTTACACTTGTTCTAATCAATTTTCACAAGAAGAAACCCTTCCGACATCCAGAAGTTCAACACATGATCATATAATGAATGATTTAGTTGCGCAAGCCTGTACCAAGTATCATCCTGCTTGTTTCTAAACGCTTTGGTTCAAGATAATCACAATGACTATAGTAATGGAGTGTGATAACTTAGTCTTTCATTTGCTTTCAGTTCATTTGCTTTCAATTGCATACAAGTCCACAGTCAGAATTGTTCTACCTCTTCCACAAGAAGGAACTCTTCCAAAATATCACTAATGATGAAAAAACAGAGTGTGTAACTTTATAGAATAATGCATGTTAGTTAGAATGCTCCGGAGTTTCATTTGCATTTAATTCATGTTCAGCTACTTTGTTTCAAGTTTGATGATGACTCATAGTTCAACATTGTGCTAGTTTAGTAGCATTTTAGGTTCATTTTTAGATCAACTTATTGCACTTGCATCTCATAGTCACACTGTCATCCTTTGCACAATAGATTACTTTAGTTGTTAGGATTCACAAGACATCCTTCATTATTCACAAATATCTTCTTGTTCTAAAATCTACAAATGATCCATAGCCATAGGAACAGAAGACAACATCACTATAAGGTCTGAAATCCCTCTGCAATTTCCTTATCATTTTATAAACAAAACTTTTCCTCAAAAGAACTACTTTGAAAAAGAAACCAATAACTCTTTGAGTATAGGTTCTATGACATTCAATTAAATTGCAGAATAGAACTAGGAATTAGTCATAGAACAGGAGAGCTTAGAATAAAATGTTGCATCATGGTAAGATTAGTGTTTAACTGTTTAGTTAGAGAATCTACATATTTAGTGATCATTTCTCAAGTTTAGTTTGTGTCATCTGCCTAAAAAGTCATTATCAAGCTTTTGCATTTATTTAGTCATAGTTCAGATTCTGCTCTAGTGTTTCCAATTGCATTTATCATTCCATACATTAGGCTTAACTCTGTTTTTGACCACCAACTTCTTTCCATTAGTTTCTAGGCATTTTCATTGTGAACATAAAACACCAAAAGACCAAAAACATCATAAATCAACATAAAAGACCAAAAACATCACAAAAAACTACACACAACGCATTAGGAAACAAGCACCTAGGTACATATGGTACACTTCACTTCAGCAGTTTACAAATCCTGGTTGACAATTAAATGAGCTCAGTTTAGGAGACTAGATTGAGACCCAACAGGCACATGCAGAGATTGTAGCACTGAAGGAGAAATTGCAGCAAAAAGAGGAGCAAGTAGCCACCATGGCATAATTATGCATAGAAGCCCTTTAGTACAGATTCATTTCTGACTCATATGTTGTGTACCTAAAAGAGAAACGGATTATATTTCAATTCAAAAATCTAGCCTCCCATGGATCACTACCTTTCTAATATTTTAGGCAATTCATGAATTTCTACAAGAAAGGTAACATGGCTGATCAAGAGAAGATGGCAAAGTTTTTTTTTTTTAAATGCTTCTCCAATACCAACCCCCACTTGACCACGTGGTGCAGTAAGAACCACATCACCATACAATTTTGAAGGAAGAAGAGATGGATGGATATGATGACAATGAAGAAGATCTTATCGGGTTTCCCATTCAAGATATGGACATCAGTGTACATATGAAGAACATCCCTCCATCTTTCCTTCCCAACTTCCATGGTACGAGGACAGAGAAACTTGAGATACTTTGTAGGTATTATGGATATTTATCACACACTCAAAAACTGAGATTGTTTCCTACAACATTGAAGGATAGAGCTCTTAAATGGTTCATGAGTCTAGGTACTAATTCAATAAGATCATGGAATGATATGCAAAATATATTTCTAGAAAAATATAAAGGTTGTGATCTTAGAGAAGAATTTTTTAGAATGAACCAAGAAGAGGATAAGAGCCTTGAGGATCTAATAGAGAGGTTCATGTATAATGTTAAGAGGGAAAAATTGCATCATCTAGGTTTTGACACACTGAAAACCCTCTTACTTAGAACAATTAGGGAGGAGTGGATTGATCTCCTTAATCTCATGAATAGAGGAGATGTATACCAATTTTCATTTGAAGCAATTTGTGAAACATGCAAACGCATATCAAGAGGAGGGGAAAGAGTAATTAAGTCAGCATCAACATTGGTAAGGCAAGATGAACTTGGAAATTTGCTTGATAACTTTAAAACATAAATTCTTAGCAATCTAAGTGAACAAGTCGAAATGTTAAGAATGCAAAATGAGAAAAAAGAAGATGCTGATATTTTTGTTATCCATGCAGAATCTTATGCTACTAAATTTTGTTCATCATTCCCTAGGTTTAAAGAAGTTTACCAAGAAGACAATGGAGCAAGGCAATCACCAAGGAAGCTATGTTATGTAGCTCCAAGGATACCCTGGAAACCTAGTCAACTTGATATGATGCAAGTACCCACTTCACAATTTCAAGCTTATCCACATCCATCTCAAACTAATTGGGACACACTCCCTCCTTGGTAACCTTGGCCATCTCAACCCCAAAACCAATATTGGAAACATGGTTGGCAAGGTCCTTATTGGGAAAATCCTCAACATCCTCAATATTTCCCTCAATATCCTCCATACCCAAATCCATGTTATACCTACCATCCACCTCCACCACAACCACAGCCTCAACCACATCCATCTCATATATCCACCCCCACTCAACTACCTGTACCACCATTTCCAAACCCACACCATGAAGTATCTCAACCCAATTACAATGCTGAGGTACAACACTACCAAACATATCCTCTTGATCTAAATGGTCTGAATCTTAGTTCAAGAAAGGTATTACAAAGAATAGATTTTCTTAATGTCATTGAAGGACAACATCAAGAAGAAGAAGATCCAAATGAGGAGATCAAAAGATCAAGGGCTGCACTTGATGAAGAGCCAACATCAGAATCAGATGTTGAGAAAGTTTCCTCATGTTTACCAGCATTTCCTCCATGTGTTCAAGAGAGCGATCAACAAAAAGAGGAAGATTTGAATGTCATAATAGAAGAGGACATCGAAGGTGATCCAACTCAGCAAGTGGACTAGGGACATCACAACTATATTGACATATGGTTCCAAACAATCATTATGTTGCAACAACACACTCTTCTCTAACAATACTTGATACAATCCCAGTCAAAGCATTTCATCTCTTATATTCAGGGACATGTCAGAGCATGTATTCCAAGTGTGCACCTAATTTTATCTATCATCTTGATGTGTACATGGCTCTATTGGATGTATTCCTATACTTGAAAAAGGTTTTGTTTTTTCAAGTAGAGTAGGAAAGTGAAAAAAGAAAAAAAAAGGGAAATAATAAAATCTCAGATGAAAACCTCTTTGACGCATCTGAGATTGGCTCACTGATTGAAAACCTCCATGAGGCGCTCATTGGGTTAAAGAAAAAGAAGAAGAAGAAGAAGAAGATCCTAGGTGAAACCTCCTTTGAGGCGCCTAGGTAGACCTACTAGTGGAAAACCTCATTGAGGCAGCTAGTAGGCCTTAAAATAAAAATAATAAAAATAAATAAAAAATAAAAAATTGCATTTCTCCATGTATCTCTCGAAAAAAATAAAATAAAATAAAAATTGAATTTGTCCATGTATCTCTCTCTAACGAATGCAAGTGCACTCCAACCTTTGCAAGCAGAAAAATAGCAAGTTGGCACAAAAAGAAAATTTGGTCAACACTCTAGTCAAAGGGAGTCAAACTTGGACTTCCTCCTCCTGTGATCAGAAGTTCCAAAAGGACCTCAAGCATATTATCACATGCATCTTTAGAGTAGCTTCAGAACCACCGAAGATAGCTTCAACAACCATATCAACAACTTCAATATCACCTACAAAAACAAATCAATGGCAAGGCTCAAGTATTCAATCATCTAACCCTTTCTTCGAATCTATTTTAGCTTAATAAAACATTAAAAAGTGTGAGAAGGAAAGTTTTTTTATATAGCCAAAATCAGTAGCAGAGTAACCTCAGCCTTATCTAGTGACTAGCCTCACTTTTTCCACCAGGAAGAGGAACAAGACAAAAGTAAAAAGGACTTGAGAAAGTGGGTAGTAAGGAGTTCATTGTAATGGAAGACAAGGAGTGCCAAGGGGTAACCAAGGGTGAACTCAGTTCACAGAAAAAATAATTGTGAGTTTATTCTCCATGCAATTAAAAATAAAAATAAAAAATAAAAAAAATAAAGAAAATAAAGAAAAGAAAAGAACAAAATAAAATAAAAGGTGGATCCACCACCTCTTGGCATGCAAAATAGATTTGCTTAAGGCATCTGAGGACCTCCATGAAGCACCTACGAGAAGAAATGCAAGAAGAATAGCAAGAAGATTAGAAGGAGGAGCAACGCATGGGCCAATAACAGAAAATGAAATAAGCCAGCATGCAGGAAGAACCATAAGGCAGGGAAGATGAATAGGTTGATCAGAGGATGAACAACAGTTTCAGTAGGGGGGTGATGATGGGCCTCTAAATTAGACATAAATTAAGGCCCATATAACCTTTCTTAGGCCCATCTACCTCTCTTATGTACATAAAATATATATTAAATCTCTCCTTCTGCACTTAATAATGTTTTCTTATGATTTAATATTTTCTTAGGAAGGTTTAAAGGTAATTGCATACGTGTGCCTAATATTGGTTATTTTTGTAGAATATTGTGAGAATATTGGACATATTATGTAGATTTGGAGAAGGAGATAATGTAGGGACTCACTCCCTGCCACTAGAAGATCAAGATTGGAGAATAAATGAGCACAATATTAGGAAGTTATTGAGAAATATTGGAGAGATTCAAGGGGGTTGCCCACCCTCCTTAACTATCAAAGGAAGCCAAGCAAATTGAAGACGAAGTGCACTCAATCTCTGTTTACTTGGAGTCAAGTGGACTCATTCACCCCAAAGATTCTCTCTGACAATTCGAGTTCTAGAGGCAGCCAAGTAACTCAATCTTTGTTTACTTGGAGTCAAGTGGACTCAATCACTATTTCCTAGGGAATTGTTGGTAGCTACCCTGTAGAATAAATAGAGAAAAGCTAGAGCTAGGAAGGGGGGATTCGATTCCATTCAGAACTTTTGTTGCAAGCTATTAAGATTTTTATTATTGTACTCGGTGATAAAACTTTTAGAAATGTAATGAGGCTATTCTCTTCCTGAAAAGAGCAGACAGACTCCATTTTACTGATTTAGTTCCAGAGAGTTGGGCTCGTGGGTTAGGGCCCAACCCATGTGCCTCAACTTCTCTGCTGTTGTCATTCTTTCCTTTTAGTGATTTAGCTAGTTTTATTTATGATATTTTAATTGCTATTATAGTTTGCTGATGTAGATTTAATCTGATTATCTACATTATAGAATAGCTGATAAAATCTATAAAAGTGTGAGGCAGTCTTCCCCTCTCATCTCTGTCAATAGAGTTCGAGTAGGGTAGACCTTCCCACAGGCCAAAAATTGCTTTTTGTTTGAGTTTAGGGTAGAGTTGTAGTACTAGTTTCGGTTTTTCTTTCCATTGTTTTATCACGCATTTCATATGTATTTCATGCATAAATTAGCAAGGTTGATCGCAGGACGTATTGTTAAAGCCCCAGAACAGCTCGAGTGGCACCTCCCCACCTCATTTTCCATCTCTATGTTACGCTTCCAAACACCTATGTTATGATCCATTTCCCTCCTCCTTTCCTCTTCCTATTAGCTTCCGCACCCTTTTTATTCATAGAAACCATGAAAGTTTTGCATGTGCTCTTTTACCTTGGACTTTCCATATTATCACATCTCGGCCATCGTAGAACCCCTTCCCTTTCCTTTGTCGTTCTTCAACATTTCAATGATTTTCCCTTTTATCTCACCTTTACCTTCTTAACGAAAATATTCAAAAAACATTGGAACTCGATCCCTTTTCTTATAAAAGACTTACCACAATTCCCTATCGCAATCGCAATTCACATCTTCTATCGGTTTTCGTTAATACTTTCTGCTTCCACGCCTCGATTGCGATATTCTTACCATACTTCGCTACCACGTCACCCATCGCATCTCGCACTTCACAAAATTCACAACCTTTTCGCACTCGCACTTCACAACTTTTTTCATTGTGCACTTCGCAGCCTCTTCACAATTGCACTTCGCAAATTTTTCCCCATTACACTTCACATTTCGCAGCCTTTTCCCTTTTCTTTTAAGACTTACCGCTCTCGACACCGATTGCGATATTTCCATTGCACTTCACCACCGGTCCTACCGCCACGTCACCCGTCGCAAATCAAATTTCGCATTCCGCAGTTTTTATCTTGTCACATTTCGCACTTTGCAGATTCTTACCTCATCGCATTTCACATTTTGCTCCCGCTCCTACTCTCGAACAACACTTCCGCTACTCCTTAACTTTGCGATTGCGATTTCGCATATCGCATATCGCATATTGCAACTCTGCCATCGCACTTTTCAAATTATCCTGCTCAAAAGAATTTTTGCGCTATAATAAAGTTTTATAAGGTTTAAACCCCCTCTTTACACTTCTAAGCCTTGTTTCATGTGTTAAGCCCTCCATTAGCCTCTTTAGCCTTTTTTTTTCCTACAAGCTGCAGATCAACACTTTTTCAATCAGAATTTAGTCATGGATAGCTTAGCTGCATGGATAGAAGCATGGTAGATAGACCATATGATAAGTAAAGTGAACTTAGTTGTTTGGCCAAGTTAAGTGTGGTTTAGAAATAATTTCCTTTCTGCCATTTCTTTTCGACAATATAATTTAGTTTCTTTTTAGTCATTTCCCTTTCTGCAATTTAAATTAGTTTCATTTCCGTCATTTCCTTTCTGCAAATTAAGTTGTTTCCCTTTCTGTCATTTCCTTCTAGCAATTTACTTTTCAGTTTTTATCATAGTTTAAGAAATAGTATCCTTTCGTAAAGCAGAAGAGGATGACATGAACAAAATGAATCTGCCATGTATATAGCATTGTCACCTCCAATTTTGTACGAACCCTAGGTTGATAAAGTAAAGTAGGGCAGCCCTTGGGAGTTGCAACACTCTTGGTGCAATACTAGGGCTCACCACTATTCATTTCATATTTTGAAAAGTGAAAGTTGAATTATATCCATGCTAACCAACATGAAAATAATTATGCCTTCAAAACTTTGAGGGGTAAGAAAAGAAAAGAATTTGATATTATCCTTGACCATTATAGATCACGGGATGATATGTTGCGTATGATAATCCAAGGAACTACAGGTACATGAAAGTATTATTTGATTGGAGCCATTAAAAAGTCCCTTGAAACCGAGTCCTTTCTAGAGAAAATTCCATTACTTATTTTAGCTCCTAGAGGGGTTGCAACATTCAACATATCTGCAAGGAAAATTCATTTTGAACTTCAAATTCCAATTAAAGACATGCCATCTCTGAAAGGACAAATTTTAATGAAATTACAACAAGAGTTGAACCATGTGAAGTATGTATTGATAGATGAAACAAGTTTCATTGCAAAAAATTTGTTACAAAACATAGATAAGAGACTTAAACATGCTTTCCCAGAAAATGGGAATATTTAATTTGTTGGGAGGTCGATTATATTGGTCGGTGATTTGGGATAGTTGCCTCTTGTTCTAGATAAGCCAATATATGAATGTGAAGGTATTTCAAAATAATTATGGAACTCATTCACAATGGTTGTGACCCTTGATATCGTGTTTTCACAAGATGGAAAAAGTGATGAACACATATTTTCGTTGTTTATTAATGAATGTCAAGGATGCAATACCAACTATGGAAGATTAGAAAGCACTTATGAATCGTACAAATACATGCTTGGATCCTTCCACAAAAGATTCCTTTGATAAGTAAATACATTTTCTTGTGACAAATGATGATGTAGAAAATCATAATAAGCTTTGTTTAAGGAGCATAAATTGTCCCATTGCATCCAATGTTGCTGTTAGTGTTCTGTAATTCTGAGGTTGAAGCAAAACTACAGAGGAAACATCAAACCAACTTTGGAAACTGGCATCTAGCCATGCCAGTTTCAGAGAGGGCTCTCTCTATAAGATTTAACTTTGTTTGGATAAGCTTTTAGGCTAATTATGATTGTACTTGGGTTTTGAGTTTTGTTTGGAAAATTGATTGTATTAAATTTATTAATGTCTATTGGGCAAGGGAGTCAAAATATAATTGGATATTTGCATCAACTTTTCACAGAGTAAACACAGGGAAAGCTAGGATTGTTTACTGGATCTTTTAGATTTTATAAATGGATTTATGACAGAAATATGAAAAGGTTCAGCAGAACTAAAGATAAATTAAGAATTCTTTAGTTTGGCCTTCAGTGGAAAACATTATGATTGTAAATGCAACGATAATAAGGTACTCAGAAGTAAATCCTATTCATCACACTTTTTGCTTTACAATTGGAATTTAGATGATTACAATGAAAGATGACAATGAAACATAATAAAAGAAGGAAAACATCACTAGTATTTAAACCACAAGAATCCTGTGAATGGTCTGATTATTATTGATGCTCCAGTGCTTTGAAAAAGCTTATAGTACTCCAAAAGACAGTAATGACTATGATCCCAATCAATCGACATTTGATACTTCAAAACTGAAGTATTTATACAAAAGTTTACAAAAATAATTCCTACAATACAATCTCTAACAAACATGGTATTTTTAGACTTAAACTTGAACATAAAACTCTAACTATTACAAAATTATAGCTTCGGTGGAATGCGCTGTGCAAATGCAATTGCTGATGTAGTGGGAAAATTTAGGACGTGGACCATATTTTACTGTTGTACTGGAAGATGAACTGAGTGCTGTGTTGGTAGATGAACTAAGTGTTGTGCTGGCAGATGAACTGTTGTATGAACGCCCTTTCTGCTCTTGCAGTTACAAAAATGATCATCATTGCGCAAAACCTTTGCCCGACTTGACCCTTGGTGTCTTTTTGCTACCCAAGTCCTTTCTGCCGTGTTTAACCCTTTTTCAAACAAAACAACGTAAAAACTCATATACTCGGACCTAAAAATGTTTAGATTCTAGTTCTGAACTTTATCGCATCCATAGAAAATCGCACATTGCATGATTTATAGTTTATGATATGAGAATGTAATCAGCGATGCGATGCAAAGAGGGAGGTGACATGGCAGGAAAATTGGGACCCGTCCGCATCGAAAATCGCAAGTCTTAAGGTTTTTCTATATGTGGTGAAGGTAAACACTAAAATATGCCAAGTGTGAAGTGCGGGGAGAAAGGAGGTGCCGTGGCGGGTAAGGTGGGACCGACCGCTTCACAAATCGAAAATCTTAGGTTTTTTTATGAGCGCGGGTGGTAAATGCAAAAAAATCCGAAGTGCAATATGCGATTGGGACCCACCTGCATCGCACTTTGCAATATTTATGGTTTACTGCACGTCGCAGAGTTTAGATTTGGGGAATGCGGTAAGCACTAAAACCTGCGAAATGCGGTTTGCGTTGTTGGAGGATGATGTGGCAATATGGAGCCCACTGCATCGGTGAAGTTATAAAGAGGCAAATGGTTTATGCGCTAAGGTAAAGTTTATGAGGTTTAATGATATATCAATGTATTTCAAACAACCTGAAGTAGGGGGCAGAGCTGCTGTGGTGGGGCCAACCGCATCGTAACTAAAACAAAATACCTTGTGGGCGCTTTAAGCGGTAAGTTATAAAATGTGCGATCTTGCGATGCAATGGATATCGCACGTCGGCGATCGCAAGATTTGATGTTTGGAAAAATGGAATAAGTTATAATTTGCGAAATGCAATGAATAATATTTGCCAAGCTGCGAAATATTATTTGCGACGTGCGATGGATGGTGGGGGAAGGGTGACGTGTCAGGGAGAAATGGCCCCACTTTAATCGCATATCGGGGAATCAGGAAGGCGGAGGTAAGTGAAAAAAATGATATAGCGGTGAAAAGGTAAAGTCTAATATAAAGTGGAAAGGCGGAAACGGGTGAAGTTTAATGATTTAAAAGGAAAATGAAATGAAAAGGAAGTGTGGTGGGTGATGGGTCCCATTTCATCGCATATTTCATTTCAGAAGATTTGTAGGAGATGATAATTAAATAATTTTGGGATTTGGCTGATGTGAAAAGCAATTTTGAATGTGCGGGATTGTAATGCGATGATGTGGAAGTAGTGGGGGTTGAGACTTTATTATATAATGCATCGGGAGATATGAAGGGAATTGTAATGAAATGTATGGAAATATATGAGCGGGGAATGAAATGAAAATAAAGGGAAATGAATGAAATGAAATTATGGCGGGAATATATTTATATGGTTTAAAGCTTTAGGATATGAATTTATAATCAGGATTTAAACCATACAAATAACCTTTTCCATAGGCGCATTTAGACTAGCATCCAATCAAATCTTTTAAAACATAAAATGAAGCTTTCTTTTTCTTTCTTGCTTCCTTAACATTTTAGTTTGCCTTCTTTATTTAGAGCATCTAACACCTAACATTTTATTGACATTGATCCCCACAAAAATAATAATTTTCCTAACATTTTTTAATTTTTCATTATTTTTGCATCCGTATCCTACCTTATCATTTTGAAAAGTATTTAACTACTTATACTAACTTATCAAAAACAAATGATGTTACAACACCTCCCTTGGTTCACATTAAACTATTGAACCAATTTTTATTTTCTACCTAACTAACTAATCTGTCAAGATTAAACAGTTTGACAAATTATTTTTCACTACCTATTAACAAACAATTTAAACCTAATTCAATCATGCTTAAACTATATGATTGAATTTTATTGAACTATTGTGGCATTTTAAACAAACTGCACACAATTTATTTTCAGAAATAAGCTAAACTAAGAGTAGTGGCATTTGGATGTGCAACACTTTCATAGTTTATTATTTTTCTTCTTTTTGATGGGGTTCACATCCTATATTTTTTATTTATAACATATACCCTATTTTGATTTTTTATGTTATCTCCTTTTTTTTTTGAAAATTATTTGCAGATTGGAAATCATTTTAAAAAATAAATTTGACAAATAGAATAAACTCAGTCACCTTGAGATCCCATGAAATATAGGACCCTGATAGTGGCTCCAATTGGGGATGGCACTTCCATGCATTGAAGTGTCAAGAACCTGTGATCAATAGCATTATCCTTCTGCACATCTGAGCAATATGTAATCTGATTCCTTTTCTGCCTCAAAAAATATTATGATGATCTGTTGACCATGGCTTAGGGCCTTCTTTGCAGTCTTCAACCTTAATCAGCAAAGCATCCAATCCAATCTATGTTGACTATGATATTTACAATGATGTAAAAGAATCTTTAGACTAGGAGAAATAATGCTTCAACATCCTACCATTTACAGGACCACCGGGTAACTCTATTCCATCTATATATGTGAGAAAAAATGCATGGTCACCTCTAAAAGAATTTATAATATATGGTCCCATGCATAGATTATCAAACTTGTTATTCTTCCCTTTGTCTTCTCTCCTTGCATCCCATTTTAAACCTTTGTCACCAATAGAAAAATCAGCCGCCTTGGTCCTTTTGTCAAATATTTTCATGATATTTTCCTGGATGAGCTGTGTTCTGTTATATACCTCTTCTCTTGTTTTCTAAAACTGAATGGTTTTATGGATCCTTTAGAGTGCATCATTTGGTTCCACTTGTAACTCTTGCATTATCTTCATCACTGGCAGTGCTAAAGAAGATGGAAAAACAACATCCATTCCATAGACAAGTTGGTATGGAGACATACCAATGGACTTCTTGGTAGTAATCCTATTAGCCCAAAGTGCATTGACTAACTTATTATGCCAAGACTTTTTATTTTGTTCTAATAACTTCTTGATGATGTTTACCAGACTCTTATTGGATGATTCAACCAGTCCATTACCTTGTGGGTAATAGGCTGTTGAATGTCCTAAAGAAATATGATATTTATCACAGAATTCAATCATCTTTTTGGATTTAAAAGCTGTTGCATTGTCAGTGACGATTTTCCTTGGGCAACCAAATCTGGACAGGATATTGGTCTCAAGGAAGTTTGTAATAACAACACCAATGGAATTTCTGGAAGGGATGGCTTCTATCCACTTAGTGAAGTAATCTGTAGCTGTTAAAATCCACTTGTGTTGGGCAGAGGAAGGAGGATGGATTTCACCTAAGAAATCCAAACCCCATTGGTTGAATGGGCTTTCAATAGAGACGAGTTTTAGTGGAAATGGTAGAAGTTTCTTTTTACCTTCAAAAATTTGACACTTGTGGCAGGTTGTGATTTTCTCATGAACATCAGAAAAAAGGGTGATCCAGTAAAAACCAGCCCTGAGAATTTTATTAGTAGTAGTCCTCCAATATAGGTGGCCACCATAGTCTCCTTCATGAAAATCATGCATAATCTTATTTGCATCATTCTTCAACAAACATTTGAGTAATAGGCCACCCGAATCTTTCCAATAAAGGACATTATCAATGATGCAAAATTTTATTGCCTTTAATTTCAGAAATCTAGCTTTAGTTTTTGTAAGACCAGGAGGAGCATTTAAATTGAATAATACATAAAGCAGGTCTGCATACCAGAGAGAATTTAAAAATTCTCCATTGATTTTTTGAGTCGCCTGCTCCTCTTGATCATCCAAAGTTGCTACCAAGTTTATGTCCAGAGCATGAAATTTGGACTCAGCCATAAGCTATGCAAGTCCTTGTCCTTTAATTAGTTTGGTAGGTTTTATTTCCAAATCATACTCCAAAATAACTGCAATCCATTTTCCTCTTTTTCCATCTGGTCCATTCTGGGTTAAAATATCCTTTATGACAGAGTTAGGTACATAAGAAATTATATGTGAATGCAGAATATAAACTCTAAAGTATTTAATTGATTTGACTAGTGCAAAGGCCTATTTTTCCATGATGTTGTACTTGAGAGAAGCATCTCTTAATGCTTTACTGAAGAAGGCTATTGGCTGCTCAAATCCTTCGCTATTTTTCTGCAGTAAAACTGCTGCAACAATGTGCTCAGAAGAAAAAGAAAAGATTATGAAATCTTTAGTAAAGTCTGGACTGATTAACACTAGTGCTTTAGTTAATTCCTGTTTTACCATGTCGAAATATTTCCTAGCCTCTATGCTCCATTTAATTTCATAATATTTCTTGAGCATATTGGTTATGTTTCTAAGAAGTTCAGCGAGATTAGGAATAAACCTTCTTAGAAAATTTATTTTACCTATGAAGAATCGAAGTTCTTTAATGTTTCTTGGGGTACTGATCTTTAGGATTGCTTCAATTCTCTTAGGGTCAATTCTAGCTCTATATTTTGATATGATGTGTCCTAACATTTTTCCTTCTTCCAGGCCAAATAGTGTTTTCTTAGGATTTAAAGATATGCCAATTTTTCTGCATTTCTCAAAGACTCATTTCAAATGTCTCAAGTGTTCTTCGTCAGATTTTGAATACACAGTTATATCATCCAGATAGATTACAATAAAGAGGCCAATCTCTTCTTAAAAATAAATTATGTCCATTGCTCTTTGGAACGTGGCCCCAACATTCATCAGTCCAAAAGGCATTTTCATACATGAAAGTGCCCCATGGAGTGGTAAAAGCTATTTTAACTTGATCTTCTGGATCAACCAAGACTTGGTTATAGCCATAGAAACCATCTAGTAATGATATCCTACTTGATCTTATCACCTTTTGTAATATATGGTCCATTTTGGGTAAGGGATAGTTATATTCCAGAGAAACCTTATTCAGATTTCGGAAATCAATGCACAATCTGATTTCTCTAGTTTTCTTTCTAGTTGGTACTATGTTTGACACCCATTTGGAATATCTGAGAGGGACAATTATTTTAGCATTAGATATTCGTTTAACTTCTTTCTCAACTAAAGGTAACAAAACTAGTTTTATCCTCCGAAGTTTTTGTTTGAAATATTTTTATTCTTCTTTAACTGGAATCTTGTGCTGTATGATGTTAGAATAATAAAATTTTAGGTCCTCATAATTCCAAGTGAAAACATCAATGTATTCTTTGTAAAGGGCTATATATCTCCGTTTGGTGATAATAGGTAATTTTTTTGACAGTTTAATCATCTTTGGGTTTTGTTCAGTACCTATGTTGTATTCCTCAACTTCTGCTCCTATGGGCTCAATTTTAGGCTTCTTTGCTACATCATTGAAGTCAAAAAGGTCTTCTAACGGAGCTAATCCTTGTGGAAAAACGTTATCTTTTAGTTGAAGCATTTCAAAATCTTCTTTTTCAGGATCTATTTCATGAATTTCTAATTTATGCACACTTTCATCTAAAGGATTATTGACATCTAATCTATCACACTGGTTTACCAAAGGATTATATAAAACTATTTTATTTTCTACATGATCTTCTAGTTCTATTTGATTTTGTTCATGATTATCCAAATCTAACTGTGTTTCTTCAAACTCATCTTTTGACAGTAAGAAATTTTCAATCTGTTTGTCATTTCCAAAAACCTGCCAGTATCGCATGTTATCTGGTACTGCAGGGCGATGTTTTATTTCAATTGTGTGTGGTTTGTTTGGGTGAGGTATTTTGCAAGTGCTTGCAGAGACAACAAGACAATCAGCTATGAAATTTTGAGTTCTTGGAATTACTGCTAGGTCATATTCCACAAAAGTATCTAAGAAATGGTTCACTGCATTTCGGTAGCCTCTTAATTTAGGGTGTTTAGCAGCATATTCTCCTTTTATTTGTTTGATGATTAATTCTGAATCTCCCTACACAACAATTATTTTGGCACCTAATTTCTTAAGTAATTGTAGACCTAACATCAGAGCGTCATATTCAACAATATTGTTGGTGCACTGAAAATTAAGTTTTATAGGAATGCCCTTCACAATAATTATTAGATGGATTAGATAACCAGATTCCTGCTCCAGAGCCTTCTTTAATACAGGCTCCATCAAAGCTCATATTCCAGAAGAGTTCTGGAGGAGGATATAATTGTTCGATTTGAGCTGGGTTTTCAGGTGTATCAATGCGATTTCAAAATTGTGCTTACATTTCAACATCATTAAATAATATGAACAAATCCAAATCAGTGTGAACATAATATAGAGGGTAATTATGAGGTTTTTCTTGATTGCTTACAATATATTTCATGAGAGTTTCCCTATACAACCTTTTTTTCTTACCAAAAACTGGTATTTTAGCATAGGTCATATCTAGTTGAAGGGTTCCTTGTAACTTTGCTCCCCAAGAACGTGATAAAAGCATGCCATATTTAGGAGGAATGTCTACTACGACAATGTCCATAACTAGGATTTTGGATGGGATTTGAGACAAAGTTACACACATGTCCTTAATGAGACCTAAACACTTCACTTTACTTGAATCAAATGAGTATAGATCTTTGTAAGGCCTAGTGATATCAAGACCTAACTTTTCCATTACAGCTTTTGGCATTAAGTTGTGTGAAGCACTTGAATCTAGCATAGCATTATGTAGGATTTTATCATGTATGTTTAAGCTGACATAGAAAGGAGGGACTGCTCCTTCTTGTAACTTACCATCTACTTATGGACCAAACAACAATTCAGGGTAATCATCATTAAGGTTGAGGGTGTCAGCAGTTTCCCCTATCTTCAATACTTCCATTACCTGAGTTCTGTATGTTTGTTTTTCATTAGCTCTGTCAAAAGGATGTGAATTTTGACTTTGGCTAGTTCGTTTTCAAGATTAAATGATGATTGAATCTTTACAATATTGGGAATGTCAGGTACATCGACATTTTCTTTGGATTTAACTAGGGTTTGCTGACTGGTGGTTGGGACATCAGTTTGGGTTGGTTTAGAAACAAAATCAACTATATTTTTAGTAGAAACATCTGAAGGTTTCCTCCCAGGAGTTTCACCAGATTTCTTAGAAGACTTTTCTACTGTTTTCTTAGGGTCTGAATCAGAGGTAATTTTGGGAGGATTATCAGTGTTCTTCTTAGCAGTATTGTCAGAAGTTTTTATGCTCCTAAGAGTATATTGTTTGTGAACCTCCATAATAGTGTTTTCAAATCCATGTTTATATTCTTCAGATTCTTTTGACTCAAGCTCTATTTGGGCTAATGAAAATAGTTGTTGTTGTTCTTCTGTGAGAAAAATAGTGTCAATATCATGTAAACCCAACAAATTTATTTGGTTGTCTTCTTTCTCTTGAGGGATCTCTCCATTTTCATCAACATAATTTTCCTAAAAAGGGGGTATAATTTGTTGGTAAGGTCCCCTTTGTTTAATCTGTGGTTGATTTCTCCTATTGTTTTGATTGCGATTCTGGGGAGGGTTTTGATTTTCCCTAGGGATGTTTCTATCAATCACCATTCTTTCCATTTACCTCACTAAAGAATATATCTTTGCATCAGTACTAGAGGTTGATGCTTCTTCTTTTATGGTAACTCTCTTCTCAGCCCTCATTCTAGCTCTTTTGGCCAACAAATTGGCCTCTACACTAACTGCTATGCTTTGCATTTCCTATAAGGTGCCAGGATTCCTCTCTCTTAACTGATAAGCTATGTCTGTTTCAAAACCATATGGAAACTTAATCAAAACTAGTCCTTCAGGTGGTTTTATGCGAGCATGAAAAGCATTATAAATAGAGTTGAATCTAGCACAATATTCTTGCACTCTTTCTCCATTTTCTCTTTTAATATTTTCATATTTTGATATAATTTGGAGGGGGTTATTTTTAACTTGCCATCTATCTAGAAACTGACGTTGTAGGATTGTTAGGTCATTGATGGTAGCAACTGGTAAAGCTCTAAACCATTTCCTAACTTCACCTCTAAGTGCTTGAACAAATAACCTCATCATAACATCATCAACATCGAAATCATGGAGATCAAAGAAATCATTCATTTTGTCTACATGCTGCTGAGCAGTAATGGGTTGGGTGTTCTTGAACTAGGGTATTTTGGATTGATAATCTTGGGGCATAGCCCCTAGAGTTTGAGGAAGAACCAATGGAGCATAACGTGCAACCATGATTGGAGGTGGAGGGTTGACAATAATGAGTGGTGGATTAATAGGTGGTGGAGGAGGTGGCAAAGGATGAACTATATGTGAAGGAGAGGATGGATGAAGTGATAGAGATGAAGGTCTTTGAGTTTTTATGAGAGGATATGTAATAGAATTTTTAGAAGAGGCTGGACTCACATATTAATGCTGAATTGTTTGAGATGCAATGGATGAAGCAACAATTTTTAATGTAAACAATTCTACTGATTGTTGGAGATAAGCATCTGTAACTGCTGAAGTGAAGTCTGATACCAAACCTTCGAGGATCTCAAAATCTTGGACAATATCTTAATCAAATTTTTTCAAAGAAGGCAAAATTTTAAGTGAATTTGGTTGTAGAATAGATTGGTCAATGACTAATGTATCTGCCCAATTTAGGGATTTTCTTCTAAACAAGCTTTGCTCAAAATTTAAATCAAAATCGATATCTTATAAGGTTTCAAGCTTATTAGGAACAGATTGTGCTCTAGGGAGAGGATTATTACTTCCCTGGCTTTCAGATGAACTAATTTGTTCGACTGATTTCTGTGAAGTATCCTTAACTCTTTTTCCAATCCTTTGAGGATCATCCACTATTTCAGGAGGTTTGGGATCATGATGGGATCTTGTATAAGGTCTCTTAGAAGCTAGTTTTGAAAATCAAAACACATACTATAAAATGTAATTCACACCAATCTTTTGCACTTAAAATTGCACACTGTATTTAAGAAAAATAAACAAGATAGAAATCTCTATGAAATATTTATACAATGATTATTTAACCAGAGATTCTGGGTTCGATCCCCAATGGAGTCGCCACTATGTTAGCGTTCTGTAATTCTGAGGTTGAAGCAAAACTACAGAGGCAACATCAAACCAACTTTGGAAACTAGGATCTAGCCATGTCAGTTTCAGAGAGGGCTCTCTCTATAAGATTTAACTTTGTTTGGATAAGATTTTAGGCTAGTTATGATTGTATTTGGTTTTTGAGTTTTGTTTTGGGTTTTGGAAAATTAACTATATTCAATTTATTAATGTCTATTGGGCAATGGAGTAGAAATATAACTGGATAGTTGCATCAACTTTTCACAGAGTAAACACAGGGCAATCTAGGAGTATTTACAGGATCTTTTAGAGTTTATAAATGGATTTATGATAGAAATATGAAAAGATTCAACAGAACTAAAGAGAAATTAAGAATTATTTAGTTTGGCCTTCAATGGAAAACATTATGATTGTAAATGCAGCCAAAATAAGGTACTCAGAAGTAAATCCTATTCATCATGCTTTCTGCTTTATAATTGGAATTCAGATGATTACAATGAAATATGACAATGAAACATAATAATAGAAGGAAAACATCACCAGTATTTAAGCCACAAGAATCCTGTGAATGGTCTGATTATTATTGATGCTCCGTTAAGCTAAAAGCTTACAATACTCTAAAAGACAAGAATGATTATCATCTCAATCAATTCCATATTTTATACTTCCAAAAACTCAAGTATTTATACAAAAGTTTACAAAAATAATTCCTTTGCCAACAGCGCTCTAATGCATATGGTATTTTTAGACTTAAATCCTAAACTTAAAACTCTAACTATTACAAAATTATAGTTTCATGGAATATGCTATGAAAATGAAAATAAGTAGTAATAGTTGTGATGTGAGTTTATTTTATCACAGTCGCGTATTGAACCGAGTGATGTGTCGGGCAAATGAATCACACATGAACACCTTCGCTCGCAGCTACAAAATGATCTCTTGTGCAAAGCCTTGCCCGACTTGACCCTTGGTGTATTTTTTCTACCTGAGTTATTTCTTCCATGTTTAACCCTTTTTCTAAACAAAATAGCGGAAAAATTCATATACCTGGATTTGAAATCTTATAGGATTTAGTTCTGAACTTCATCACATCCATAGAAATATCACACATCGCAAGTTTCACAATTTATGATATGAGGAATGGAATTGGCGATGCGATGCGAAGTGCGGAGGGGATGTGGTAGGCAAGGTGGGATTGACCACATCGCAATCAAAAATCAAAAGGTTTGGCTATAAGTGGTGCAGGTAAACACTAAAATATGCGAAGTGAAAAGTGCGGGGAGAAAGGAGGTGATGTGGCAGGTAAGGTGGGACTGACCGCATCACAAATCACAAATATTAGGTTTTTTTATGAGCGTGGGTGGTAAATGCTAAAACATGCGAAGTGCGATATGCGATTGGGACCCACCCACATCGCACATCGTAATATTTATGGTTTACCGCACATCGCAGAATTTGGAGTTTAGGGAAATGTGGTAAATGCTAAAACCAGTGAAGTGCAATTTTCACTTTCAGAGGATGATGTGGTGAGATGGAGATGGAGCCCACTTCATCGGCGAAGTTATAAAGCGGTGAATGGTTTCTGCGGTAAGGTAAAGTTTATGAGGTTTCATATGATATATATATGCATTTCAAGGGGCCTGAAATGGGGGGCAGAGTTGCTGTGGTGGGGCCAACTGCATCGCAACTTAAACAAAATACCTTTAAGTGGCACTAAACTAAGAAGTTATAAAATGCGATTCATATGTGATGGATATCACACACGGCCAATGTAAAAGATTTAACATTTGGGAAATGGAATAAGTTATAATTTGTGAAATCTAT
>JAXQQM020077415.1:0-14358 GCA_034641835.2 Pinus albicaulis | reverse complement strand
TGGCAGAAACTTTTCTAGTTAGTGGGGACTAATTTGACTCCAAGCACTGTTGGGAAAAATAATGAGAGGGGGGGTGAATCAGTATTTAGGACTTTATCAAAATTTTTACTTTTTCACTCTCTAAAACCAATACGCGACTTTTCTGAAGCCAACTAGCGTATACACACGAATATCCTTCATAAAACTCGCGTATACACAGAGATCTAAGTATGCCATTAATTCTTCACTTATATAATTCTATCATTTATTCATTGGATGTTCAATAAACAGTAACCATGTGCAGTAAGAACATAATAAACTATCACACATAAGCATCACACATGAACACCATGATTTTAGGTGGAAACCCAAGTCGGGAGAAAACCACCGCTGCAGTTTCTCAGCCTTCAAAATTTTATTATAGAGAAAACATCTTACAACATATGTGCTGGTGCAGCCTCCTACCAGCACGCAGGCACCCACCTGCGCTCGTTTACCAGCCTCTCCTGGAAGGGAGCTACGACCCCCTGCTCTCGTTTACCAGCCTCTCCTGGAAGGGAGCTACGACCCCCTGATCTCGTTTACCAGCCTTGCCTGGAAGGGAGCTACAACCCCCTGTCTGAAGGCTACAACCCTTAGCACCTCTATGGACCACATTTCATCAATTTTCACACTGGACCCACTCTACACATTTAAGCTTAATCATACAACCAAACTGATACAGACAACTCAGAACTGTAGAATACAGATAGCAGTAACGCGGCAGAACAGATCAGACATTTCATACCCCATGCTTCAACAAACCCTAGTTTGCATACGCGCTTTCCTTTCACTGATCCCGCGTATATACGCGCCTTCTACCATACAAACCCGCATATACTTCTGTACATATTACAGAGCTAATTTCACTGCGCATACGCGCTTTCTCTTCAGCGAAGCAGCGTATATACGCGATTCTTCTGCAGCAAACTAGCGTATGGTTCTTCAGACATTTAGGTCATTGCCATTCTTCAGAATAGACACATCACACAGATTTTACCCTTTATGTCAGACATATGTTCGCCTCCTCTCAGATCTAATCATTCCATAAACAGATGTAGCAAATACAAATACCTTTCAGATCTAGATTCCCTTCTTCATCATTTTCTTCATAGGTGCTTCATGCATTCAGATCTATCATTCAACTGTAACTCTTTCCATTCAGATATACTTCAGAGAGAAGTATTCATTCAAGCTCAGACATCTTGCACACACACTCATAATTTGCACAATGAATTTCTTCTCTTTATATAGGTTTACCCTTTTTCAATACCATGAGCCAAAACCACATTACTTCCGATGGTATTCCTGGACGGGGTCACATAAATGAATCATTACTCAATACAATGGGTCAATACCATGGTGGTTACCCCTGGTTTTGCACTTTTTGAGTGCTTTTTCCCATACGCGACTTGGCACGTATTTTATCGCGTGCATACGCGACTTCTCCTAGACAAATCCGCGTATGCTTTGAAACATACTCTTTTCATCATAGATCTAGCACATACTGAATTTCTTTCTTTATTACCTTCTGTACTCACTGTAGAAACATCAGATTTACATCATTTAACAAGATCATCAAGGCATATTACATCAAGCACAAATTCATCAAGTAGGTTGCCATCATCTTCATCAAGTGGTCTGCCATTTAAGGACAACACTCTATCAAGTGGGTTGCCATCAAGGACAACACTTCTAATCATATTTCCAACAATCTCCCCATTTGGACTTGATGGCAACCACGATGGTGTTTGATCACTACAACAGATAGATACAATTAAAATACAATGACACCATGTCACTCTCCCCCTTGACATCAAGGGCAAAGGGCGGATCAAAACCAACACAAGGTTTTTCTCCTCATGTAGAAGGAAGCGTTCTGCAGATCTGATGTACACTGAAGTGACCAAGCTCCCCTTGAGCTCATGCTGAATCTTCAAACACATTTTTCAATGAAGTACATGACTCTATGATCTTCCTATCACCAAAGACTCATACTTACATCAAAAATCCATCCAAGTGGATTTACATATGAGACTCAAATACCCAACCATGAGGGTTTACACATCTCAACTCAACTACCCAACCAAGTGGGTTTACAAATTTGACTCAGCTACCCAACCAAGTGGGTTTACAAATTTTGACAAGTCCTTACATGACTGAATATTACAATTTTACATCATAGGTCTCAATCATGACCTTTTCATCAACTTACAAATATGACTTTTCATGACCAATACCAAAAGACCTCAAGAAAGAGATCACATTTCAGAATCATCATAATGCCAACAATACATTATACTCAGCAAGGCTAGGGCTCCCCCTGAAAATGTGCATCCAAACATCCTTTCAATGTGACCAAGGCTCCCCCTTTGCTTGTGCAACCTGAACACCTTCAACAGCATGCCATCAGCAACAAACTCTGCATGATCTGTCCATATCTATGAATCATAAGACTTCCATTTCATCCAACAGATCAAGTAACAATCCGGGCTCATCCATGATCTTTAACATAAGAAACCAAGTATCATATCATTATTATTTAGAACTGAGAAAATAAGCTGATACAGAGTCAATAATATAGTTATTAACAGTCAGACTGATGCTCCCCCTGAACCTCTGTTCCAGATCTTCAGCTATCATATAAATTCTCTTATCATCAATGCATACGCGACTGTGTCTACTGGAACTCGCGTGTATACGCGACTTTTGTTCACCGAACCCGCGTATGGAAAGTGAAGCATATAAATTTTCACATTCCTTCATCTCCCCCTGAACTTGTCCTTCCTGTACCTATCTTCTTCATATCAGATGCTCTGTTAGAAACAAATATAACCAGAATAACCAAATAATGCTGAAACATGCTGACCCCCCACCAAAAATTATCAGCAATTATTCATACGCGGATTTATGTTAATATACTCGCGTATATACGCGACTGTGTTTCATCAAAACCGCGTATTCAAATTAATCTTCTGAATTTAAGCAGATTTGTTCTTTTGACTGGCATAGACAACTCCCAGTTTCTGTCTTAGATACTCGAACGATTCCCTGGCCAGAGGTTTGGTAAATATATCAGAAACTTGTTCCTTGGAAGGAACATACTCCAACTTCACCTTTTGTTCAAGCACTTGTTCACGTAAGAAGTGATACTTGATGGGAATGTGCTTGGTCTTTGAATGAATAATAGGATTCTTTGAGATATTTATGGCACTTGTATTATCACACTTAATGGGGACAGGAGGTGTACATTTGATTTGAAAATCTTGTAAGGTTTGCATCATCCAAAGGAGTTGAGTGCAACAAGATGTGGCAGCCACATATTCTGCTTCTGCTGTAGATAAGGCAATAGAATTTTGCTTCTTGCTGAACCAAGATACTAACCGGGGTCCCATATAGAATGCACCACCACTAGTTCTTTTCCGATCATCAACACTTCCAGCCCAATTTGCATCAGTGTAAGAATGAAGAGTAAGATTAGCATTCTTTGGATACCATAGACCAAAGTCTTGAGTTCCTTGTAGATATTTGAATATTCTTTTGACAGCCTGAAGGTGAGACTCTTTTGGATTAGCTTGGAATCATCCAACAATCCCAACTGCATGCATAATTTCTGGTCTAGTCCCAGTGAGATAAAGTAGACTTCCTATCATTGATCTATATTCTGGTTGATTCACCGGGGGAGAATCATCATGAGAACTGAGATTGCATCCGGTTATCATTGGTGTACTTACAGGTTTGCATTCTTCCATGCCATACTTCTTCAGAATTTGCTTAAGATATTTTTCTTGTGATAGGAATATACCATCTGCAGTTTGATGCACTTGCAAGCCAAGAAAGAATGTTAGCTCCCCAAGTAAGGACATTTCAAATTATTGCTGCATGACAGAAGCAAATTTTTGACTCATAGATTCTTCGTTACTCCCAAAAATGATATCATCAACATATACAACCACAATCAATAGTTTATCAATTTCAACTTTTGTGTATAAGTTGCTATCAGCAGACCCCTTTGAAAATCCTTGTTGATGAAGATATTTGTCAAGACGATAATACCATGCCCTTGGAGCTTGTTTGAGACCATATAGAGCCTTTTAAGTCTACAAACAATATTTTCATCATTTCCCAAAATGAATCCTTCCGGTTGTTCTATATATACTTCTTCTTCTAGATCACCATTAAGAAACGCAGATTTAACATCCATTTGATAAACTTTGATTTGTTGATAACTTGAAAAAGCAAGAAAAATTCTTATGGCTTCAAGTCTAGCTACAGGAGCAAAAGTTTCTTCAAAGTCTATACCTTCTTGTTGAGTATACCCTTTGCAAACCAATCTAGCTTTGTTTCTTACAACATCCTCATTCTCATTTAACTTGTTCTTGAAAATCCATTTAGTTCCAATGACATTTTTATCATGTGGTCTTGGTACCAATTCCCAAGTGTCATTCTTTTCAATTTGATCAAGCTCTTCATTCATGGCTTGGTTCCAACTTTCATCTTTGCTAGCTTGATTGACATTAAGTGGTTCAATTGTGGATAGAAGTGCCAGATGACTAGAAGATCCCACAAGAGTTCTCCTTGTTCGTACACCTGATTCCTTGTCTCCCAAAATTTGAGATTCAGGATGATTCTTTTGAACATATCTGGTTGGAGCTTTTTCAGATAGATCATTTTCAGGTTCTTCATTGGATCCACTATCTATATCATTTCTATTTGATGTAGAAGGACACAAGTCACCATCATCTTCTTTTGTTGTTTGTTTTTCTTCTTTAGGAGCTGCAGGAGACTCATCAAGAACAACATCAATACATTCAACAATCTTTCGAAGCCTTTTATTGTAACATTTGTATGCTTTGCTTGTAGATGAGTAACTAAGAAATATCCCTTCATCTGATCTAGGTTCAAACTTGCCAAGCTTTTCATCATTATTTTTGATAAAGCATTTACTTCCAAAAACTCTAAAATGCTTCACAGAGGGAGCATTACCATACCAGAGTTCATATGGAGTTTTGTCACTATTTACCCGAACATGAGCCTTGTTGAGAATGTTAGCTGCTGTATGTGCTGCTTCACCCCAGAACATGTCAGGAGTTCCAGAATCATCAAGCATAGCTCTAGCCATTTGTTGAATAGTTCTATTCATTCTTTCTGCTACGCCATTTTGTTGTGGAGTGCCTGCTACAGAGAACTGTCTTTTTATGCCATGATGTTCACAAAATTCAAAGAATTCATTTGATGTATATTCTCCTCCTCGATCAGATCTAAGACACTTGATTTTTAGATCTAATTCATTTTCAACTAAAGCTTTGAAGATCCGAAATTTTTCAAATGCTTCATCTTTGTGTTTAATGAGCCCAATCCAACACATTCTAGAGTAATCATCAATAAATAAGATATAGTATTCTTCCCCACGTGGTGAATTTTTCCTCATAGGTCCACATATGTCAGTATGAATGAGTTCAAGAGGCTTACTTGATGATCCTTCTTTGGCATTAAATCGTACTCTGGTCTGCTTACCGAATTGAAAAGATTTGCATATGATACTTTCTGGTAGATTAATATTGGGAAGACCACGAACAGCTTGAAGTCTGCTTGCTTTGTTGATTTGAGAGAAGCTCAGATGCCCCAGCCTTCTATGCCATAGCCAATTTTCTGAAGACTTGCTCAAGTAACATTGATCTTTGTAGTTCAGTACATACAAGTTGCTTGGATTTCTTTTCCCTTTTATAATAATTTTACCTGTATCAAGATCACGAACCACACATTCTTTTGAACTAAAGACCACTTATGTTCCTTGATCACACATTTGACTTACACTTAACAGGTTATGCCTTAATCCATCCACATACATGACATCATTATCCTTCACCTTTTCTTTTAGAAACACTGACCCTTTTCCTTTAATTACAGCAGGAGTATCATTTCCAAATGTAACTTTCTTTTCCTTTTCTAGAGCATTATAGGTAAGAAGTTTGCTTTTGTCACCTGTCATGTGTCTTGAGCACCCACTATCAATGTACCATTGATTTTCTTCACCTTCTACAAATAATGCTATCCCACAATTTTCAACCGGTATTTCTTTATTTTTCCACACTCTAGAGCTTGAGGGAACATGTTATTTTGGCTAGACCTTGCTCCTGCATTCAGATTCTTCATGACCAAAGTTATTGAAATAAGTACATTCAACTTCGTTTTGAAGAGGAGAAAAGTTGTTATAGGAGTTCTTCTTTGGTTCAGTATTCATCCTTTTCTTTCTTTCTTCTCTTGTCATGATGGTTTTATATGCAACACATTGAACAAATTTATGACCAAAATTGTGACATGAGAAACATTGTCCATTGAAGTAGAAATTTCTGCGATCATGAAATCTTCTATTTGAATTCACCTGTTGGTTGTAGCTTCTTTGAAAGATCTCCCTGTTAGTGTTCCTTGAATTGAGATGATCATGCTTTACCTGTAAAGATCCTTTGTTCCCTTGCTGAGTGGATGAATGTAGTGAACCAGCTGTGGCTGCTTTCAGAGAATTTGGTGCTGAAGTCTGGGAAGATTCCCCACTATATCCAAGACCTGTTTTTATAAGAGGAGACCGTTGTATCTTGATAATCTCATCTAAGGTTTTTGAACCTTTAGCAAATATAAGATTGAGAGTTTTTACTTTCTCATTATCTTTTCTTAGACTTACTACTTCACACTCCAATTCCTCAATGAGTTTTTCCTTTGCTTCAAGCTTATTTTCAAGAGTCTCTATGATTATGTTCTTTTCTTCTAGGCTTACTTTGAGTTGATTGTTTTCTTCAAGAAAATCATTGTCTTCCAGAGCATCCACAAAAGTATCCTTTTCTTCTCTAGATTCTTTTGCCATGAGCAGTTTAATATCTTTTTCACATTCTTCCTCACTATCAGATAACCCATCACTGTCTTCATTAATATAGTAACTTTTTCTTGTGCTAGATCGATTCTTATTCCTTCTTGCTACTTCTTTTCCTTTAGAAGATGTTTCTTTATAAGGACACTTTGCAGCATAATGACCAAATCTTCCACAATCAAAACATTTGAAAGGAAGCTTACCTTTGAACCTTCCGGTTCCTAGTTGGAGTCTTCTCATAAAATTTGCTTCTTCTTCTTCTTCAGATAGATAGCTGGATTCCTTGACAACTTCCTTTTCTTTTCCTTTTGTAGACGCCTTGAAAGCAGCTTCTTTGATTTGAGAAGGACCTCCTTGTCTCATTTCAAAAGCAGTCAGGATACCATGTAATTGAACAACAGTAAGAGTTTGTAGATCTTGCCTTTCTTCAATACCTGAAACTTTAGAGTCAAATTTTGAAGTTAAATATCTTAAGACTTTTTCCACCAGAGTAGTATCGGCCATGGTTTCACCCAAATTTCTCATTCGATTTACAATATCATCTAGACGTAAAAAGAAACTGGCAATACTTTCATCACTATGCATCCTTAAATTTTCATATTCAATTCTGAGAGTTTGGAGTTTTGCATTTTTTACCTTTGTATCTCCTTCATAGCTCATAATGATTTTGTCCCATATTTCTTTTGCTAAATTTAGCTGCATCACTTTAGCAAATTCTGGTTCAGACATGCTTCCTAATAAGACATTCACTGCTTTGGCATTGATTTCATACTTCTTCCTTTCAGCTGCATCAATAGGAATACTTGTCGGATATTGATAGCCTTCTTCCACGATTGCCCATACATCTGCACCAAGACTTTGCAGATATGCTTTTGTTCGTACCTTCCAGAATATCAGATTGCTTCCATTGAATAGAGGTGGCTTTAGAGACATTACTCCTTCAAGACTTCCCATTGCGACGGATCTCCTTCAAGCGATCAAGCTTCTGCAGAAAGACCTGCTCTGATACCAATTGTTGGGAAAAATACTGAGAGGGGGGGTGAATCAGTATTTAGGACTTTATCAAACTTTTTACTTTTTCACTCTCTAAAACCAATATGCGACTTTTCTGAAGTCAACTAGCGTATACACGCGGATATTCTTCATAAAACTTGCGTATACACAGAGATCTAAGTATGCCATTAATTCTTCACTTATATCATTCTATCATTTATTCATTGGATGTTCAATAAATAGTAACCATGTGCAGTAAGAACAGAATAAACTATCACACATAAGCATCAGACATGAACACTAGGATTTTAGGTGGAAACCCAAGTCGGGAGAAAACCACCACTGCAGTTGCTCAGCCTTCAAAATTTTATTATAGAGAAAACATCTTACAACATATGTGCTGGCACAGCCTCCTACCAGCACGCAGACACCCACCTGTGCTCGTTTACCAGCCTCTCCTGGAAGGGAGCTACGACCCCCTGCTCTCGTTTACCAGCCTCTCCTGGAAGGGAGCTACGACCCCCTGATCTCGTTTACCATCCTTGCCTGGAAGGGAGCTACAACCCCCTGTCTGAAGGCTACAACCCTCAGCACCTCTATGGACCACGTTTCATCAATTTTCACACTGGACCCACTCTACACATTTAAGCTTAATCATACAACCAAACTGATACAGACAACTCAGAACTGTAGAATATAGATAGCAGTAACACAACAGAACAGATCAGACATTTCATACCCCATGCTTCAGCAAACCCTAGTTTTCATACGCGCTTTCCTTTCACTGATCCCGCGTATATACAAACCATAAAAACCCGCGTATACTTTTGTACATATTACAGAGCTAATTTCACTGCGCATACGCGCTTTCTCTTCAGCGACGCCGCGTATATACGCGATTCTTCTGCGGCAAACTAGCGTATGGTTCTTCATACATTTAGGTCATTTCCATTCTTCAGAACAGACACATCACACAGATTTTACCCTTTACGTCAGATAGATGTTCGCCTCCTCTCAGATCTAATCATTCCATAAACAGATGTAGCAAATACAAATACCTTTCAGATCTAGATTCCCTTCTTCATCATTTTCTTCATAGGTGCTTCATGCATTCAGATCTATCATTCAACTGTAACCCTTTCCATTCAGATATACTTCAGAGAGAAGTATTCATTCAAGCTCAGACATCTTGCACACACACTCATAATTTGCACAATGAATTTCTTCTCTTTATATAGGTTTACCCTTTTTCAATACCATGAGCCAAAACCACATTACTTCTGATGGTATTCCTGGATGGGGTCACATAGACGAATCATTACTCAATACAATGGGTCAATACCATGGTGGTTACCCCTGGTTTTTCACTTTTTGAGCGCTTTTGCCCATACGCGACTTGGCACGTATTTTATCACGTGCATACGCGACTTCTCCTAGACAAATCCGCGTATGCTTTGAAACATACTCTTTTCATCATAGATCTAGCACATATTGAATTTCTTTCTTCATTACCTTCTGTACTCACTGTAGATACATCAGATTTACATCATTTAACAAGATCATCAAGACATATTCCATCAAGCACAAATTCATCAAGTAGGTTGCCATCATCTTCATCAAGTGGGTTGCCATTTAAGGACAACACTCTATCAAGTGGGTTGCCATCAAGGACAACACTTCTGATCATATTGCCAAAAAGCACTAGATATCACCCCCAAACCAATGGATAGGTCGAGATAGTGAACAAGTGGCTAGAAGGCTACTTGAGGAACTATGTAGCAGGGCAGCAGAGAGCTTGGCTGCGTTGGCTCCACTTGGGAGAGTATTGTTACAAAACTACTCACCATATTTCTATTGGCATGACTCCATTCCTGGCCTTATATGGGTATGAGGCACTCTCATTTTCTGATGTTATGTTTGGGGCAAGTAAGGCTCCAAAGGAAAAGGAATGGATCCAGGAGAACCAGGACATACTCAGGGCACTCAAGGACAACATTGCTATTGCCCAGAACTAGCAGAAGATGTATGCAGACTGGGGTCGGATAGAAAGACATTTTTAGGTGGGAGATATTATCTATCTGCGTCTTTAGCCTTACAAACATTCCACACTCAAGGAGAAGGGAGCTGAGAAGCTCAAGCCCCATTTCTATGGGCCATACAGGGTGATCATATGTGTCGGTAAGGTAGCATATGAGTTGGAGCTTCCTAAGGGGAGAAAAATCCACAATATCTTCCATGTTTCTTGCCTCAAGAAGGCCATTGGGAAGAATGTGGGTGCCAACATGGATCTCCCCCCTATTGATGATGAGGGCCACCTAATTTTTGTAGCCAGAGGCAATCATAGACACAAGGGAGAGGTAGCTAAGGAACAGAGTCATCAAGGAATATCTGATTCGATGGAGGAATCTACTGGATGAGGATGCCACTTGGGAGGGAGAGAAAATATTGTGGCATCCTTCTTTACTGTTGCTTGTGGGAAAGCAACTTTTGAGTGTGGAGGACTGTAATATTCCCAATTAGCCATAGCCACTTGGAATATTATAACTACTCCATTTTTTAAATAAAGAGTAGGGAGGACAATAAAACATATCCCGGAGTGAAAAGGGATTGAATTAGGAGGAAAAAATAAAGCCACTTTGGTGTGAAAGAGAGGAAAAGTAATGAGATAGTTCTAGTTGACCAAGTCAACAACGCTGTTACAAGAGGAGGGAAACTAATTATGGTAGCTTAGTTTTGAAAGGGGAATCTTCTCAAGGAAGTCACATCTTCAGTGAGTGGGGTTCAGGGTGAGGAAGCTCACCAAGGATAAGAAGGAGGAGATAGTAGAAATGAATTCATTCAGTATTCATCTTTGTTTGGTCTCATGACTGATTGCAAGCTTCAGCTGTTTAGCCAGAGTTGCAACACTGTTTAGTGCAAAGAATTCTCATGCGGGAATTCCATCTTCACCTTTGGTCTAGCTGATTGGGAGATCTAAGGAGGAGGTCTGGGGCTTAATTTTCATCATTTATCTTGAGGATATCCATTCTGCATCATATACAATGTAGTCACTTCCAGTAACTATGTCATTTCTGCAGTAGCAGTAGCTGCTAGGTGAGACCCTGCTATTTTATGCTTGTTTTGGAAAAGGAGGTGCCCATTTCACTCCGGAAGGCCTATTGAGGGAGGCCTTGGGAAAATTTATGTTCCATTCATCTATTTCAGATCATGTTCAACATTTTTTTATTACTGAGTTGCTGCATAATAGCATTATTTTATGTGGTGCTGCATTTTATATTGTCATTTTGCCAGAAACCCTTGCCGGGATGCTCTAATGTGATTTTAAAAAGGGTCTAACCTCTTATTTATGATCTCATGATTAATGAAAAGTATAGTTTTTTAATAAATTATCTTTTTCTATAGATACCCTAACAAAAATTATGTTGTTGCAGCCTTCAGCAGTTCTATTTTGTGAAGTTGTGGGATTGGGGTGTTTTTGAGCATATATGAGCTGGGGAGATATGTTTAATTTAGCTAGGATGATTTGTTTCTGATGAATTTTTATATTTAAGCTACATACAACATATATAAGAGGATCCAAGTCCTTCTCTACATTTTTATTTCAAGAATTTCCTTATACAACGTCCTCATTGAAGAAATTGCAGAAATTCCTGAAAAGGAATATTACACAAGCACAACAAGTGCAGTTTATTTCAGTCTGAGATTCATTACTTCATATATGTTGTTTCCAATAAGGGGATATCAATGGACCTGAAAAATATTAAAGATATCATGGAGTGGCTAACTCCTAAGAATTTAGATGAGGTCAGATCATTCATGGGACTAGAAGTTTATTATAGGTAGTTCATCAGGTTCATCTTCAGGATTTTTTATCCTAGTACATATTTGTAGAGGAAAGGGAGGAAGTTTCAATGGATTGAGGAGTGTGCAAATAGTTTTGAGAAGTTGAAGATTTTTCTTACAAATGATCCATTTTTGAAGATTGTAGATCATAATAAGGAGTTTGTGATTTGTACAAAATATTGCAAGGACGGACTTGGTGGAGTCATGATGTAGGAAGGGAAGGTGGTATGCTATGAGTCAATGAATTTGATTGAGCATGAGCGGAACTATGCGAGACATGATCTTGAGATGACAACTATCATTCGTGCATTGAAGATGTGAAGGCATTATCTCCTTGGCATGAGGGTTTTTTTTTATGAGTGATCATAGGACTGAGGTACTTGTTTGAAAAACCCAATCTGAATTCCAGTCAAGCTAGATGGTTATCTACCCTCATTGAGTTTTAATTTGATACTAGATACATCAAAGGTAAGGAGAACATAGTTGGAGATTCTCTTAGTAGGAGAGTGCAAGTGAGTCACATTTCAGCTGCGAGTTGATCTGGGAAAAATTTACAAGAGAGGATCTTGCATGTAGGGTAGCATGATGATTGACACCAACAACTGAATCAGAGATTGCAACAACAAAGTGAAGGTGACATAGATGAGGAGTATCACCTCATGGTAGATGGCTTGGTTAGATTCAGGAATAGGATTTATGTGCCAGGTTACAATGAGCTCAAGAATATTATATTGATGAAGTTTCATGTCAAGTCGTATTCAGTCCACTCGAGATACCATAAGACTTTGAAAATCGTTAAGAAGTTCTATCATTGGCTGAACTTGAAGAAAGAGGTGGTTGAGTTTGTTGCAATATGTTTGGACTGTTAGTAGGTGAAAGCAGAGTGTAAGCATCCAACTAGTTTATTGCTGCCTATTTCAATTCCAGAATGGAAATGGGGTGTCATTTCCATGGATTTATTTACAGGATTTATTAGGACATCGGGACAACATGATTGCATCATGGTTGTGGTTGACATGCTAAATAAGGTAGCTTAATTCATTGCAGTGAAGTATACAAATTTATCTAGTGAGTTAGCTCAGATCTTCATCATGGAGATAATGAGATTGCATGGTGTTCCCAAGAATATCATATCAGACAGAGATGCCAAATTCACTTCCAAGTTTTGGAAGGAGTTATTTGCAGGCTTGGGGATAGATTTAGCTTTAAATATAGCTTATCATCCATATAAAGATGGATAGACAAAGAGGGTTAAAAATATTCTTGATGACATGATGAGGATGTATGTCATGAACTAACAGAGGAAGTGAGATGAGTATCTTCCACTCATGGAGTTTGCCTATAATAATGGGCATCAATAATCCTTGAGGATGAGTCCATTTGAGGTTCTTTATCGGTGAACTTGTAATACTCCTATCAAATGGAGTGATCCAGTGAACATGGTGATGATTGGACCAGATATGTTGGCTGAGATGGAATAGGAGATGCATGTTATTAAGATTAATTTAAAGGTAGCACAAAACAAACATAAGAGTTATGCAAATAAACATAGAGAATTCAAGGAGTTTCAGATTGGGGAGCATGTGTACTTGCGCATCAATCCCATGAGGAGCTCCTTGAGGATTGGGTCATGTGCCAAGCTAACACCTCAGTATTGTGGGCATTTTGAGATCCTTGAGAAGATTGTACTAGTGGCCTACAGACTTTCACTATCGCCAACAGTGAAATTACATGATGTTTTCCATGTTTCATTGCTTAAGAAATATGTCTAGGAGGTTGATCATATGATTGATTTCTTTGTATTGAAAGTGGAACCAAAGGGAGAGTTTCAGCTAGAACCTCAGTGCATTTTGCAATAGAAACAACTCATGCTACGAAACCGAGCAATAGAGTAGGTTAAAGTGCAGTGGAAATACTTTGGGTGATCCAGGTGGATATCGGTGGCCATCCACCTATTCCATTTGGACCAGCGCCATCAATTCTTGCAGCTTTTCACATTCAGCACAACTTACTATTTTTAGCAGGTTTTCGGGTCCTCCACTCTCGGAGCCGTTTTGGGGGCTTAACGATCCAGGTGGATATTGGTGGCCACCCACCTATTCCATTTGAACCCCCATCTTCAGTTCTTTCAATTTTCAAGTTGCAACAAAACTTACTATTTTTAGCAGTTTTTCGGGTCCTGAACTTCCGGAGCTGTTTTGAGGCCCTAAACGACATTTTTTTGGGAAAACGAAGAGCAACATGGGTCCATGGACCGATGTTGCTCGTTCAAAAATTGAAGTCCTTGGATAGATCTTTCTAACAAGCTATTGAGCGCATCAAACGGAGATCGAGTGCCAAAGTTATGCCCCCGGGAAGTTGAACCACCAATTTACCCAAACGGGCGCCCACAGTTTTGGCGCCTCATCTCCTACGGTTAGGTTTTTGGACGTTTCAGATTCTACATTGTTTCTCAACAATAAATAGGCCCTCAAGCCTCTTTGTAACACAGTTCAGAGGTCTGTAGCCATCACATCTCTTCTTAGAGATTCGCTACCAGCACCCTAGCTATTTTATTTCCATTATGCCTATAAGCATATTTCTGTTATTTGATATTAATGAAACGAAGCATTATTTCCGCTGCATCTCTATGTTCATGG
>JAXQQM020069797.1:0-117215 GCA_034641835.2 Pinus albicaulis | reverse complement strand
CTTCCAGAATTCATTTCAGAAACTATCTCTTTGAACAATCAACTACTGCAACAAGAGGAAATTTTCTGCCAAAAAATCTTGCAATGGAATTCTTTGTGCCAAGAGAGCGATAAAATCACAAATCATGTCGTAGATTTACGAAATGATTATGATTTGATTAATGAAAAGATTAATGATTATCTGGCATGGAAAAAAACAGAAGAAGGAAGAAAAGCTGGTGCACCCATTGTTAATGAAAACCATAAAGAAATATTGTTCAATAACTGGGATGCACAAATTAGAAGGGCAGAAAAAGTAGCAGAGGAGGCGGCTACAGCGGAAAATATTCTTACTGATTGTGTAAATGAAAATTTACACAAAGCTAATTTGATTCCTGAAACTGTTCCAGGATATCTCCCACAGGCAAATCAACTGCAAACAGAATGGAGGCAAAAGGCAGAAGAAAAAGCAAAATCTATCCAAGGGCTGACGAGATTGAATTGGGAGTCATACTGGATGTACTTGGTGAAGCCACACAGTCAGCACAGTGCGCTTAATTGTATAATCAATGCTACAGAGAAGATTGCTCCTACGTGTGCCGACTCTGTCTTTTCAGGACAGTTGAATTCTGAAGTCGGTCAACCGCATCTTCTCAAAACTATGCTAG
Source organism: Pinus albicaulis (assembly GCA_034641835.2). Classification (NCBI taxonomy): domain Eukaryota; kingdom Viridiplantae; phylum Streptophyta; class Pinopsida; order Pinales; family Pinaceae; genus Pinus; species Pinus albicaulis. The sequence continues at coordinate 116,569 of JAXQQM020069797.1, read as the reverse complement.
ATGCCTGCAAGTTTAAAGAACAAGTTCATAGATAGTTAGATTTAGTTTTAATTTTACTTTATTTTAGCCTAGGAAAAGGACGGTCATTGAACCGAATCCTTAATTTTTGTAATAAGACTATTTTTAGATTTAGTTAAAGTAGTATTTAAACCCTTCTCATGCATTTAGAGAGGGGTACTGGATCTTAATATTTTTGACTTGGAGATTGCATTTCTGTACTCCATTGTCTTATATATTTTTAAAAAGGATCACATCTGGTGATTTTCATGTGGAATTATCTTTGAAGTGTTACATTTCTGTACCTTGGAATTTGATTTTGCATCAGAGTTACTGGATTAGAGTATCACATTGCATTTGAAAGTCTTCAAGATGAATGAGGTATTTCTATCCTTTCACTGTTGATTTCTTCTGTTTTATGATATTCGCTTTAAATTGCTATCATTTATATATATTTGTTTTCACAACGCTTCCTTTTATATATCATTTCTGAGTATAATTGAAACGTTATCTTTCATAAGTATATATAGATGGTATACAATGATGAATGTAATATGCTAATACAACTCTGTTTAATTTCTTAAACAGAGTTATCTTTATTTTTTTCTGCACATTTCGATTTAAATAATAATACATTTTCATGGTTATTGCTAAATTGGAACAATCTTAAGTTGTATTCACATATAATTACCCGGGTTAGTGTTAGAATTTCTTTACCAGTATTTAGTTTAAATTAGATAGTTTTATTTCGATTAATTTGGTCCATTTCCACCCATCAACCAATCCATTTAGTTATAAGGAAAGCTGGTCCTTTTTAAATCCGATCAAGACCCCATATACACCAAACGGAAAAGGAGGCATCTTGAGTGGCGCTACACTCTTTTCCCGATGTTTGGTGAGATTTTGCAGGCCAAACGGGATGGGTAATAAGTTGATCATCATTAAGATTTACAGTGTCCTCATTCTCTTCAATGTTTAAAGCCTTCAAAATTTGGGTCTTATATACATGTTGGGTAGCTAACTCAGTCAAAGGAACAAAGATTTTTATCTTTGAAATTTCCTGCTCCAGGCTGAAAGGAATCTGACTCTTTAAAGTGCTAGTTTCAGCCTTATTAGCTGTCATTCTATCAGCAACATCAACTTGCTGATTTGTTTTATTTACACTTGAAAAAATTGTTCTCACAGGAGTACTAGCTAAAGTGTTAGTACTACTAATGTCTGCACTCTATTTTTCATTGTTTTGGGTGCTTTTCTCTTTATCATTACCAGAATTTACAGCCACTGTTTTATTCTTTTGCTTGACAATTTTAGGCTTGGTTACAATGTTGTTTTTTGAAGGTTTGTCAGAGGCTTTAGTGTTGGGAGTTTGTTGACTAGTTTTGCTTCTAAGGTCATACTCTCTTTGAGACTCTATGATAACATTTTCCATGTCTTGATAATAATTTTCATTATCATCCCTTCTATCATCATAAGGTGTATAAAGACCTTGTTTTCTATCATAATGAACTTTGAAGTCATCATGCTCTACCCCAAACATGTTGATATCATCTTCCTCTGTTATTTCATCTGTTTCCTCAACCTCACTTACATAGTTTTGATGAAAGGGGGGAGTGATCTATTGATCATCTTCCCTAGGTCTGTTTGGAGGTTGATTCCTTCTAAGATTCTGGTTTTGGTTCTGGTTTCTATTTTGAGGAGCAGTTTGATTTTGGCTTGCTTGTGATCTTTTGATTTTTCTCATCTCTTTCATCATCTCTTCCATCATTCTCTCCATCTTTGAGTTGGAAGTAGAAGGCGAGGATTCCTCTCTAAAGGACACTCTCTTTTCATTTTTCATTCTTGCTCTCTTTTCCATCAAATTGACCTCCACAGAAAGAGCGCCTCTTTTCATATCTTCAAGATTTGAAAAATCTCTCTCTCTCTCAGCTGATAGGCCATCTTAGGGTCAAACCCTTCAGGAAACTTGTTTAAAGCTGAGCCTTGTGGAGGTTTTAGTTATGGGGAAAGTGAATTATACACACTGTTAAATCTGGTGCAATAAGCTTTCACACTTTTCCCAGTGTTTCTATGGAGGTTCTTGTAATCGGAAAGGACTTGGAGAGGATTCTTCTTTACTTCCCATTTGTTTAAGAAAGTTTGATGGAAGGTGTGGAGATCATAGATACTATGGTGGGTTAAACCTTTGAACCATTTCCTTACTTCTCCCCCTAAACTCTGAGCAAACAATATAATATTGACAGAATCATCATCAATTTCATTTCTGTCAAAGTAGTCATTCATTTTATCCACATGTTGTGATGCAGATGTGGCATTGCTAGCATCATATAATGGAATTTTGGACTGATAGTCCTGTGGAAGATTGACTAATGGTGCAGGAAGGACTAAGGGAGCATACCATGTTGCCATGATATGTGGTGGGGGGTGGATTTACAAGGGGTGGATTAACAAGAGGGAAAGTGGGCTGAAGTGGGGTGGTTTGAACAGCGGATGTAAGGTGAGCAGAAGTGAATGGACCAGGAGTAGATTTCTGAGCTGATCTTGGGTGAAAGACACCTAAATTTTGAAGGACATGAAAATCAGGAGGTGTTGTTTCTCTGCTGCCAGGATGTTCACTTGTTTCAGGAGATGAAAGTGAAGACTCAGAATCTAACTGATCTAAATCACCAAGAGACCTAGTTCTAAAGGGATTTACTAAGTCAAATTGTGATTGTTGTAGAGCTGAGATATTTTCAGGGACTGAATTAGCTCTCAAGGGTGATCTGAAAATAGTTGATAATTTAATCCTAGGAGACTTCCTCAGGATACTTTCTTGGTTATCAACTAACTCAGGTGGATCAGGGTCAGGATAGGCTCTAGTGTGAATCTTTCTAGGAGCCACTATGCTGTATTTTTCAGACCCAAATAAACAAGAAAATTTCAACCAGGTATGACAATCTTTGAGAGGTTAACTAATCTGTTTATAGAAATTTCAATCCTATAGTCCTCTAACTGAGTTTGTCTAATGTTACAATGATAAGGGTTCTTCCCAGTGGAGTCTTAAGGTCTGCTAAGGATTGTGGAGTCGCCAAGTGGAAGCTTTTAGCTCCTAAGGAGGTAAAAAGTTTTATGGTCCACCACCATGTTTATCAAATACCAATCTGAAATATTTTTAAGTTTTCTGAGTTATTATTCAGTTGTGTGGTTTTTAAGAATATCCTAACTCTGTTTCAAAACATAGATACGGTTATGAGACAAAGACAGTCTATTCTCACGGCTAAGCCAGCTGATCTTTCAAGGTTAGATAAAGTCTTAAGATAATCCTAGGGTTTACCTAGTTTGTCACTGATTCAAACAAGTTTTATCATGATTACCATTTCTTTGGTAGTGCTTAAAAAGGCTGCTTTTACTCACAATTTTTATAAAAATGAAAAATATTCTGGGTTTGATTCCCCAGCGGAGTCGCCAGAAATGTTAGGAATCTGTAATTAGCAAGATTGGCAAAGTACGATCAAAGAAACAACATCGTTTCAACCACTTTGGGATTCTAGGATCTAGCCCTCCTGAATCCGAAGAGGGATCTCTCCAATAAGTGAAAAGATGGATTTGTATTTGAAGTTTGGGGTTGTAATATTAGGCTAGTTATGAAGTCCAAAGGTTTGTTTTGTTTTTTGGATGGTTGAGCATGATTACCATTTGAGGTGGAAAGTTATAAATGCAAAAAGTTCCAAAGGTGAGAAGTTGCAAGCAATCAGAGTAAGCTTCAGCCAAAAAGATAGATAATTGCAGGTTTTAGTCCATTGGGCTATGGAGTCATAATAGGGTTTAATTGGAACAGCAAGAGGCAAGAGTGGTCCATGGGGCAAGTCATCTATGTCTAAGGATCTCTTTGAAGATTGATTTATGGAATGAAATGATACAACAAGAAGGAAAATTAAACAGATGAAGAAAATAGAGCAGCCCAGGATCTAGTAAGTGCTTCTAAACTAGCCAGCCTTTGACATATACTCAAGAAATACATAAAAGTAAACTAGGATCTGGTAAGTACTTTGAAACTAGCCAGCCTTTGATACACTTTCAATAGCAAACATGTAAAAACAAAGGGAAACTTGAAAGCAACTTTTGGAGAAGAAACTAGCGGGCCGAGCTCACCACAAATCCTCTCCTAGCTCTGCTTTACTCAGTTACTTTCAAGACCAACACGATAATAACACAGAATTTCCTAAGATCTGGTAAGTACTTTGAAACTAGCCATCTTTTAACACATTCCAAGGGAAACGTCCAGACAACATTTGGGGATAAAAATAGGACCATGGCACACCATATCTTCCGTAATTCATCTGTACTTAACTAATACTAAACATAACATTCACAAATAATATTCAGCTAAGGCAATAAGATGAAGGAACACCAACATTCCTATGCTTAAACTGAATTAAATCATTCCCAAATAACACAGTTTGGAAGAAAACATTTAGATAAAGATTTTCAGTCAGAGAAGGTTACTGATATACAGTAGGTCCTAACTCTATGAATGCTATTCTTTATAAGAGAAGATGAAACACAGTGAAAACAGAAACAAAATAACAAGTTACAATAAGAAAAAAATCACCGTCAACATAGACTAGGATCCCATAAAACAGCTTGTATTGATGCTCCAAACCAGTTACAACTTCAAGCCCAGTGCTTTAGTTTAGAAGTCATCTACACATCTTAGCCTAACCTATCTATCACCAGCAGAGCTCCAAGAGCCAATGAATATTATTTACAATTAGAAGTTTAAGCTCAAGTGTATTTCAAAGTTCTGCAACCAACCCCTCTCTCATCTTCTGCAGTAGTATATATAGAAGAATGAGGAGGTGAGATCTAATAAAAGATCTTAATTACAATCAATATAGACTTAATGGGTTCTTGGCCTTTGGGGGGCTCAATAAGAAACTTACATAGGTGTCCTCTGTATTAAATGTTTTTACATAAAGATTAAGATTGGTGGGAGCTTTTTTTGACCTTTGAGGCTCTGTGCGGTGTCGGGGTTACTCTGCAGATATCTTTTGCATTAATTTTCCCTACATAAGTAACTCTCTGGCTGTGCTGAGGTGAATATCTTCATTTGATCAATAAATTTGGCCCCTGATTGAATACTTTGAGGCATAGGTGGCATTTCGGTAGTTGGGAGGAATCAATTTGCCTCAACTATGGCGGTGGAGGCTTTCCTGTTGATAAAAAACTTAAAATTTTCTTCAATCTATGTTTTAATCGGGGATTAGGATTTTGATAAACATTCTTAGACACGATCCCCGTAAAATTTGTCTTTAATCTTCTGTCCTGGTAAATTTTATCTTCGGCACTGATACTCTCTGACTGTGCCCGATTTACTGTCTTCTTTGCTAATGTGCAGGGCTACGCAGGGTTATACGGCATCAATGCTTGGGGAAACACTGATGAGACGTTAATTCAAATCCTACGAAGGATTTTCTTTGCTGATTTGGAAGTGGGAGGATCGTCACCCTCCTCCTTTTTTTAAAAATTTCCTGAGTTATGGCGAAAAACCACCAAACCCTGCACAATACAAAAACTATTAGAAAATCCATGCATTTATAGGTTTTTTGCTGTGGAGGACGTGTGGAGGAAGCATGGCCATTGGATGGCATCATCCAATGGTCAGGATTTATTGAGAGGAGACGTAACGAAGGCGGAGGAAAACTTCAAATCAGGGCCATCTATCACGTAGAGATCGACGGTCGGGAGCGGAAAATGGAAGGTCAAAGAAGAAAACATTGACTGGGCGATCAAATCAGGGTGATGAACTGTGGGCCGTTGATCTGCATATCAGATTGACAGTGAAGATTTTTTAAATGTCGTGCCATGGCCTGGTTATCTGTCGGGCATCTTCGGCAAGCGATAGCCGTCTGATGGGCGGCTCCAGATCGGATGGTGGACACCGATATCGCGCCGGGTCCATGTCCAAATTTTAATGTGTGATGGGAGGTGGTTTTTCAAATAGTGCATGGGACGCATGTCATGTGGTGAATGGGATCGCTTCCGATCAGAAGAAAACCGCCCTCCGCTCTAAGGCAGTGCGATGGAAACTGTCGGTTTTGCAATCGGTGAGTGGATGGTGAGGACCACCGGGGTGATGGAATCCGCGCCATCGATCTGCAGATCAGATCGATGGTGGGAATTAACTGGGGTTTTGAACCGGCGGGAAAATTTAGAAAATAATTAAAAACCCAAAGTTTGGGAATAACATAAGGTTTTAATATTTTTGGAGTGGCGGGATATATATATAATATGATCAAGTGCCCGACTGTGGGGCCTTTGGGGGCGTGGAGAATAATATGACCGTGGGTCAAAGGGAAAAAGGCTAGGACCCATATATGTCCAAAATGTGGGTTTTTATGGTTTTTAATGGTTTTCAAGGCTAGTAATGGGCAACGATAGAGGGGAAAGGGGAAAAAGGCTAAACAAGGGGTACTTTGAGTGAAGGAAGGGGATTTTGGGAGGATTTAGAGGGTAAGAGGGGAATTTTTACAAGGGGAAAAGGGCTAAAATGAGGTAAGTTTGGAAGAAAGGGAAATGGGAAATGGTGCTTGCAGCAGTATTCTTCCTTGGGAATCAGCAGGATTTTTGAGTGTAAAATAAACCAGCAGTGAAGATTATGGACAGAGGCAGGAGGCCTCCAAGAGTCTTCAAGAGCCAACACTTTTTAGTAATAAAATTTTTTCCTTGAATGCTCAAAAAGTCTTAGCCACCTTTTGCTATAACAAATTGTATAGGTGGCTAACACTATAAAAACTCAGAAAATCCAAAAATATTCCAGTTTGGTATTCAAACCCATTAATGGTGGTGGACCATAAAACATTTTACCTTATAAAGCTAAAAATTTCCACCTGTTGACTCCACATTCCTGAATAGACCTAAAGACTCCACTGGGAAACCCTTTACTATCATAACATTATATAAAATCAGTTAAGGAAAATTTAATGATTGATTTGTCATGTTAAAAGATCAATTAGCCTAACAAAGATTTTCATATTTGGGTAAATTTTACTTATAATTGGGTCTAAAAACATAGCATAGTGGCTTCTAGAAGAGGTAATACTAGAGCCCATCCTGACCCAAACCCTCCTGAGATAGTTGAAAATCCAGAAAGTATATTTAGGAAATATCCTAAAGCCAAAACTTCAACTGTTGTCAGGCCAGTCCATAGATTTAATTCTGTTCTTGAAAACCTTACAGCTCTACAAGATTCACAAGTTGACTTAATAAACCCATTCAGAACCAGATCACTTGATTATATAGATCATATATATTTTGAGTCTCCACCTTCATCCCAAGATAGAGGTGAACATCCTGGTAGTAGAGAAACTACCCCTCTTGATTTCCATTTCATCCATAATTTTGGTTTCTCTCATCCTAGATCTGCTCAACAATATTTTGCTGATCCATCCACTTCTACTATCCATACACCCACTGTTCAAATCAATCCATTCCATCAAACCCCTCCCATCTTACATCCTCCACCTGTTAACCCCCCATTTCTCCCACAACCTCCTATCATGGCAGCATGGTATTCCCTTCTAGTCCTTCCTTTACCTTTATTCAATCTGCCACATGACTATCATTCCAAGATACCATTGTATGATGCTAGTGGTTCTACTACTACTTCATAACATGTGGACAAAATGAATGACTATTTTGATAGAAATGAGATAGATGATGAAACTGTCAAACTCAAATTATTTGCTCAAAGCTTAGGGGGAGAAGCAAGAAAATGGTTCAAAGGCTTAACCCCTCATAGTATTAATGATCTCTAGACTCTGCATCAGTCATTCCTAAACAAATGGGAATTTAGAAAAAACCCTCTCCAAATACTTTCAGACTATAACAATCTCAAAAGAAACACTGGGGAAAGTGTTCAAAATTATTGCACTAGATTCAATAGTGTTTATAATGCCCTACCCCCAGACTTGAAACCTCCACAAGGCTCAGCTTTGGCCAAATTTCCTGAAGGATTTGACCCTGAAATGGCATATCAGCTAAGAGAAAGGGACCCTTTGACTCTAGAAGACATGCAAAAGGGAGCTCTTGCTGTGGAAGTAAATCTGATTGAGAAAAGAGCTAGGATGAAGAATGAGAAGAAAGTATCATTTAGGGAGGAAGGTGAACCTTCCACATCTAGTTCAAAAATGGAAAGAATGATGGAGGAAATGATGAAGAAAATGAGCCTACTTGAGAGATCAAAATCTAGAGAAAACCAATTAGCTCCTCAAAACATAAATAAAAATCAGAATTTCAGGAGAAACGAACCTCAAAACAAACCAAGAGACTCTGATAAGGAGATTATACCTCATTTTCATAAAAAATATGTAAGCGAGGTTGAAGAAACAATTGAACAAATAGAGGAAGATAACATAAACCTGCTAGGAGTAGACAGTGATAATTTTGATGTTCCTCACAATAGAAAACAAGGTTTATATACACCCTATGATGATGGAAGAACGAGAGATGAAAATTACTATCAAGAGTTGGAAAATGTCATCATAGAGACTCCAAAAGAATATGACCTTAGGAGTAAAAAGAATCAGGAAGCTCCCAAAACTAAGACCTCTGAAAATTTTGCAAAAAACAGCCCTATGAACAAACCCAAAGTTACAAAACAAAAATATAAAACAATGGCTGTAAATTCTGATCAAAGCAAAGAGAAAGGCACTCAAATTAATGAAAAACAAAGTGCGGACTTTAGCAGCATTAGCACCTCAGCTAGTGCTCCTATTAAAACAATTTTGACTAATGTAAATAGAGGAAATCAACAAACTAAATTTGCTGATAGAGTGGTGATTAACAAGGCTAAAACAAACATTGTAAAAAATCAGATGCCTTTTAGTTTGGAACAAGAAATTGCCAAGATCAAGATCTCTATTCCCATTACTGAATTAGTCACCCAAGATGTATATAGATCACAAAATTTGAAAGCCTTCAACATAGGAGAAAATAATGACATTGTAAACCTCAGTGATGACCAACCGGAGCTCTTATTTGGTCCTAAGATTGAGGGAAGATACCGAGAAGGGCCAATTCCTCCATTCTATGTTAGTTTTAAAATTCATGACAAAATTCTACACAATGATATGCATGATTTAGGGGCCTCTCACAACTTAATGTCCAAAGCAGTAATGGAGAGTTTAGGCCTTGAAATCACTAGACCATACAAAGATATATATTACTTTGACTCAAGTAGAGTGAAATTTTTAGGTTTGATCAAATACCTCTGTGTAAACTTAGCACAAATTCTAGCCAAGTGTTTAGTGATGGATATTGTAGTGGCTGATGTACCCCCCAAGTATGGTATGCTTTTATCAATATCATGGGGAGCTAAGTTACAAGGAATAATGAAAATGGATATGACATATGCTACCATCCCTGTTTCAATAAAACTAGAAGACTTTATACGGAATCTCACATGCAATACATGGTAAGTAGCAAAGAGAGACCGGAAAATTATCCTCTAGTCTGTACATACAGGCCTTGACTCATTTATTCTATTCAATAATGAAACATTCAATGAGTAAGAAACCTTAACTAACTTAGTGACCACCCTACACGGTGACATATTGGCAGACACAGACAAGGAGGAAGATAATACAGAAGTATTAAAACAGTTTTCCAAATCAGAAAATTAAAGTAAACAAATCACAGGTCTAGAGCTACAAAACAATCATCCATGGGTTGTTAAACTTCAGAGTCAAAAGAATAATCCTCAGAATATTGAAGAACATGAGGAACTAAACTAATTTCAACATAGTGCTGACTTACAAGAGCAATCTGAAAGCACAATAGATAAAGAGGATAGTAGTCAAACTAGTCAATTTGAAACTAGTCCTCTTTGGAGTATGAGTTTTGATGGGTCTTGTACCAAGACTAGTGCAGGTGTAGGAGTGTGGCTTCACAAAAAATAAACAATCATGCTGAAGGACAGTCATACAAATTGAACTTTCAATGCACTAATAACATAGAAGAATATGAGGCACTCCTTTTGGGCTTGCATTTATTGAGAAAATTAGGAGCCAGAAGGATAACTATTCATGGAGATTCTAAACTAATAATTAGGAAAATTAATGGGGAATACACTAAAAAGCATCCCAGATTGAGAACTTATAGGAATAATACCCTGTATTTACTCAAAACATTCAATGAGTATGAACTAACATTTGTCCCCAAAAACCAAAATATGCTTGCTAATGCACTGGCCATTTTTGCTAGTATTTGCAAAAGGCCCGGTGAAAACAAACAACACACAATTCAAGAGAAATATAGACCAGATGTCCCAGACAATGAAAAATACTGGCAGGTATTTGAGGGAGATAAAAAAATAGAAGACTTCTTGCTCAACAGATTTAATTAATTCTTGATTGAGTTGTTAGCTTTACTTTGTTCTCAACACTTTAATGTTCCATCCCATCATTTAATCTAAAGAGATCCTTTGTTATAGATGACTTGCCCCATGGACCACTCATGAAAACTATTGTGCAATTAAAACCTTTTGTGACTCCACAGCCCAATGTATTAAGTGTTGTTTCATACCTATCCTATCATCTGAACCTTGTTTTTATTATTCACAGCTTCACCCCTATGAAACTCTTTCATTTTCAGGACTTTCCACTCAATTAAAAGATCACACCCAACCAAACAAACAAAAATTATGTTCTTCATAAATAGCCTAAAATCACACTAAAAGCCTTAAAGATCACATCTTTGAACTCATACATAGAGAGATCCCTCTCTGAATCTAGGATGGCTAGATCCTCAGATTCCAAAGCGGTTTTGATGTAAGCTCCGCAACGTTTGTACTTGCAAATCTTGCAAACTACGGAGACCCAAACATATTGGTGACCATACTGGGGACAATTTGAGTAAAATCCTTAAAAATAAATAGTCAGTTTTCAGTACAGAAGAAATATTTTTCTTCAAGCACTACCAAGAATGTTGGTAATCAGGATAGGACTTGTTTGAATTAGTGACAAACTAAGTAGCTCTTAGAATTCTTACAGACCCTTATCAAACCTTGGAGAAATCATCTGGAAAACAGTAGAGTAAACTCTGTTTATCTCATCACCATAGCTAAGTGTTGAAACAGATTTAGGACACTCTCATAACCCACAGGACTATAAAAAATCAGAAAACCCAAAAATATTCCAGATTGGTATTCAAACCCATTAATGGTGGTGGACCATATAACTTTTTACCTTCTAAAGCTAAATATTTCCACCTGGTGACTCCACAATCCTAAATAGACCTAAAGACTCCACTGGGAAACCCTTTGCTATCATAACATCATATAAAATCAGTTAAGGAAACTTTCATGATTGAGTTGTCATGTTAAAAGATCAGTTAGCCTAACAAAGATTTTCATATTTGGGTAAAATTTTCTTATCATTGGGTCTAAAAACATAGCATAGTGGCTTCTAGAAGAGTTCATACTAGAGCCTATCCTAACCCAAACCCTCCTGAGATAGTTGAAAATTCAGAAAGTATACTTAGGAAATCTCCTAAAGCCAAAACTTCAATTGTTGTCAATCCAGTCCATAGAGCTAATTTTGTTCATGAAAACCTTACAGCTCTACATGATTCACAAGTTGACTTAAGGAACCCATTCAGAACCAGGTCACTTGATTATATAGATCATATAGATTTTGAGTCTCCACCTTCATCCCAAGATAGAGGTGAACATCGTGGTAGTAGAGAAACTACCCCTCCTGATTTCCATTTCATCCATAATTTTGGTTTCTCTCATCCTAGATCTGCTCAAGAATATTTTGCTGATCCATCCACTTCCGTTATCCATACACCCACTGTTCAAATCACTCCATTCCATCAAACCCCTCCCATCTTACATCCTCCATGTGCAAACCCCCCATTTCTCCCACAACCTCCTATCATGGTAACATGGTATGCCCTTCTAGTCCTTCCTTTACCTTTAGTCAATCTGCCACAGGACTATCACTCCAAGATACCATTGTATGATGCTAGTGGTGCTACTACTACTTCACAACATGTGGACAAAATGAATGACTATTTTGATAGAAATGAGATAGATGATGAAACTGTCAAACTCAGATTATTTGCTCAAAGCTTAGGGGGAGAAGCAAGAAAATGGTTCAAAGGATTAACTCCTCATAGTATTAATGATCTCTAGACTCTTCATTAGTCATTCCTAAACAAACGGTAAATTAGAAAAAACCCTCTCCAAATACTTTCAGACTACAACAATATCAAAAGAAACACTGGGGAAAGTGTTCAAGATTATTGCACTAGATTCAATAGTGTTTATAATGCCCTACCCCCAGACTTGAAACCTCCACAAGGCTCAGCTTTGGTTAAATTTATTGAAGGATTTGACCCTGAAATGGCATATCAGCTAAGAGAAAGGGACACTTTGACTCTAGAAGACATGCAGAAGGGATCTCTTGCTGTGGAAGTAAATTTGATTGAGAAAAGAGCTAGGATGAGGAATGAGAAGAAAGTATCATTTAGGGAGGAAGGTGCACCTTCCACATCTAGTTCAAAAATGGAAAGAATGATGGAGGAAATGATGAAGAAAATGAGCCTACTTGAGAGAGCACAATCTAGAGAAAACCAATTAGCTCCTCAAAACATAAATGAAAATTAGAATTTCAGGAGAAACCAACCTCAAAATAGACCAAGAGACTCTGATTAGGAGATTATACCTCATTTTCATAAAAACTATGTAAGTGAGGTTGAAGAAATAATTGAAAAAATAGAAGAAGATAACATAAACATGTTGGGAGTAGACAATGATAATTTTGATGTTCTTCACAATAGAAAACAAGGTTTATATACACCCTATGATGATGGAAGAACGGAAGATGAAAATTACTATCAAGAGTTGGAAAATGTCATCATAGAGACTCCAAAAGAATATGACCTTAGGAGTAAAAATAATCAAGAAGCTCCAAAAACCAAGACCTCTGAAAATTCTGCAAAAAACAGTCTTGTGAACAAACCCAAAGTTACAAAAAAAAAAGATAAAACAATGGTTGTAAATTCTGATCAAAACAAAGAGAAAGGCACTCAAATTAATGAAAAATAGAGTGTAGACTTTAGCAGCGTTAGCACCTCAAATAGTGCTCCTATTAAAAAAATTTTGACCAATGTAAATAGAGGAAATCAGCAAGTTGATTTTGCTGATAGAGTGGTGATTAACAAGGCTGAAACAAACATTGTAAAAAATAAGATGCCTTTTAGTTTGGAACAAGAAATTGCCAAGATCACGATCTCTGTTCCCCATACTGAATTAGTCACCCAAGATGTATATAGATCACAAAATTTGAAAGCCTTCAACATAGGAGAAAATAATGAAACTGTAAACCTCAATGATGACCAACCAGAGCTCTTATTTTGTCCTAAGATTGAGGGAAGATACCAAAAAGGGCCAATTCCTCCATTCTATGTTAGTTTGAAAATTCATGACAAAATTCTACATAATGCTATGCATGATTCAGGGGCCTCTCACAACATAATGCCCAAAGTAGTAATGGAGAGTTTAGGCCTTGAAATCACCAAACCATAAAAATATCTATATTCCTTTGACTCAATTAGAGTGAAATGTTTAGGTTTGATCAAAAACCTCTGTGTAAACTTAACACAAATTCTAGCCAAGTGTTTAGTGATGGATATTGTAGTGGCTGATGTACCCCCCAAGTATGGTATGCTTTTATCAATATCATGGGAAGCTAAGTTACAAGGAACAATTCAAATGGATATAACATATGCTACCATCCATGTTTTCAATCAAACTATAAGACCTTATATGGAATCTCACATGCAATACATGGTAAGTAGCCAAGAGAGACCAGAAAATTCTCCTCTTTATTCTATACATAAAGGCCTTGACTCATTTATTATATTCAATAATGAAACATTCAATGAGTAAGAAACCTTAACTAACTTAGTGACCACCCTACACGGTGACATACTGGTAGACACAGAAAAGGAGGAAGACAAGACAGAAGTATTAAAATAGTTTTCCAAGTCAGAAAATTACAGTAAACAAATCACAGGTCTAGAGCTACAAAACAGTCATCGATGGGTTGTTAAACTTGAGAGTCAAAAGAAGAATCATCAACATATTGAAGAATATGAGGAACTAAACCAATTTCAACATAGTGTTTACTTACAAGAGAAATCTAAAAGAACAATAGATAAAGAGGATAGTAGTCAAACTAGTCAATTTGAAACTAGTCCTCTTTGGAGTATGAATTTTGATGGGTCTTGTACCAAGACTAGTGCAGGTGCAGGAGTGTGGATTCACAACAAAATTAACAATAATGCTAAAGGACACTCATACAAATTTAAATTTAAATGCACTAATAACATAGAAGAATATGAGGCACTCATTTTGGGCTTGCATTTATTGAGACAATTAGGAGCCAGAAGGATAACCGTTCATGGAGATTCTGAACTAATAATTAGGCAAATTAATAGGGAATACACTACAAAGAATCCTAGATTGAGAGCTTATAGGAATAATGCCCTGGATTTACTCAAAACATTCTATGAGTATGAACTAACATTTGTCCCTAGAAACCAAAATATGCTTGCTAATGCACTGGCCATTTCTGCTAGTATTTGCAAAAGGCCTAGTGAAAACAAACAACACAAAATTCAAGAGAAATATAGACCAACTGTCCCAGACAATGAAAAATACTGGTAGGTATTTGAGGGAGATAAACAAATAGAAGACTTCTTACAGCCCAGAAATGAATTTGAGCTACCAAGTTCAGATTCAGATTATGAACCAGACTGTCCTATGGAAGAAAATTTACTTGATAAAGAAGAAAAGTCTCCAGAGATTGCTGAGATAAATATGTTATCTAATAAAATTTAACATACAACAGAATTTTGTGCATATTTAGAAATGCTATAATCTAACACTCAAACCTTGCCAAAAGGACTGGTCCCATTAGAAGAGTTGTTTGATTTCAATGATGTTGCCAAAAAACCAAAACTAAAACTTGTTGAAACTGAAGTAGAAGAATGTAACATAGGCAGTGAACTAAAGCCAAAAATTATTAAACTGTCTAAAACATTGCCAGCTCACATCAAACTGAAATATATTGAGCTGTTGAAAGAGTTCTCTGATGTATTTTCATGGAGTTATGAAGATCTTAAATCATATGACACAGGAATAATTCAGCATAAGATACCCCTCAAAGATAACCAGAAGCCCTATAGACAAAAATTTCGCAGAATAAATCTGGTTCAATTACCCCTGGTTGAGAAAGAAATCAAGAAAATGTATGATGCTGGAATTATAGTCTCTGTTAGATATTCAGATTGGGTGTCCAATCTTGTGTCAGTTAGGAAGAAAACAAGAGAAATAAGGCTTTGTATTGATTTTAGAAACTTAAACAGAGCCTCATTAAAGGACAACTATCCCTTACCCAAAATGGATCACATTTTACAAAAGGTAGTTGGTTCTAGAAGAATTTCATTGCTAGATGGCTTCTCAGGTTACAATCAGATATTAGTACATCCTGATGATCAACTCAAAATAGCCTTTACCACACCTTGGAGTAATTTCATGTATGTGAAAATGCCGTTTGGTTTAATGAATGTTGGTGCTGCATTTCAGAGAGCCATGGATATTGCATTCTCAGAAGAATTAGGCTTCTTCATCATTATTTACCTCGATGATATCACTGTTTTTTCCAAAACAGATGAAGAACACCTATAACACTTGAGAAAAGTATTTGAAAAATGCAGGAAATATGGGCTATCTTTAAATCCAAAGAAAACAATGTTTGGTCTCCAAGAAGGTAAACTTCTTGGACACAACATATCAGAAAATGGGATAAAAATAGACCCAAAGAGGATTGATGGTATATTGAAAATCAACCATCCCAGAAACATCAAGGAACTTCAATATTTCATTGGGAAGATAAATTTATTGAGAATTTTCATACCCAATCTAGTTGAAACTCCTTAGAAACATGACCAATATGCTTAAAACAGAAGAAGCAGTTAAATGGAATTTAGAAGCAAAGAGATCATTTGAGCTAGTAAAACAAGCATTGATCAAAGCACCAGTTCTAATCAGTCCTGATTTTACAAAGGATTTCTTCATTTTTTCATTTGCATCAGAACACACAGTGGTTGTTGTCATATTACAAAAAAATTTGAAGGGACAAAAGCAGCCAATTGCATTCTTTAGTAAGGCATTAAGAGATGCACCTTTGAAGTACAATATCATGGAAAAGCAAGCCTTTGCCCTAGTCAAAGCCTTAAAAGACTTTAGAGTTTATATTTTACATTCCCACATAATTGCATTTGTGCCAAATTCAGTTGTTAAGGACATTTTAACACAAGATCCAGATGGCAAAAGAGGAAAGTGGATTGCTGTGATACTTGAATATGATTTAGAAATCAAGCCCACTAAGCTCATAAAAGGCTAAGGACTAGAAAGATTAATGGTTGAGTCTAATTTTGAAGCTCTTGATATAAACATGTTAGATGTTTTAGATGAATAGGAGGAGTTCTCAACTCCAACTATTGAAGATCATTTTCTGAATTCATCTTGGTATGCTAATATTTTATATATTTTTCTCAATTTAAATGCACCCCCTGGTTTTTCTAAAATGAAGGCAGGGTTTTTAAAGTTGAAAGTTGTTAATTACTGCATTTTGGATAAATGTCTATATTGGAAAAATGCTAGTGGATTATTTCTTAAATGTTTGCCTGAGAATGATGCAGATAAGATGAAGCATGAGCTCCATGAAGGAGAATGTGGAGGCCACCTCTATTGGAAGAAAACTACCAATAAAATCCTTAGAGCTGGTTATTACCGGCCCACCCTCTTTCAAGATATTCAGAAAATGATAAAGGCCTACCACAAATGCCAACTTTTTGAAGGCAAAAGAAAATTTCTTCCCTTACCTCTGCAACCAATCACTGTTGAAGCACCTTTTCAATGGGGTCTAAACTTCATTGGGGAAATCCATCCACCCTCATATTCCCAACATAGATGGATCCTCACTGTAATAGACTAATTTACCAAATGGATAGAAGCCATCCCTTCTAGACAAGCCACCGACTCTGTCATCATAAAATTCCTTGAAAATCATATCCTATCTAGATTTTTCTGTTCCAGGAAGATTATCACTGACAATGTTGCTGCATTTGGATCCAAAAAAATGGTTGAATTTTGTCATAAGTATCAGATTTCATTGGGCCATTCTATTGCTTATTACTCACAAGGTAATAGGTTAGAAGAATCCTCAAATAAGAGTTTGGTGAATATAATCAATAGCTTACTAGAAGATAATAAGAATTCATGGCACACAAAGCTAGTACATGCATTATGGGCTGAAAGATTAACACTTAAGAAATCGATTGGAATGTCACCCTACCAGCTAGTTTATGGAGCAGATGAAATTTTTCCAACCAGTCTAGAAGTGCCAGTCATGAAGCTGATCCAAGAAGTACATTCAGAAGAAAATGATATGACAAGGAGAATACATCAGACTATACATATTCAACAAACCAGGGAGGAAGTCTACAACAAAGTACTACACAAGCAAGAAAACATCAAGAAGTTGTTTGATAAAAGAACCAAAGCAAGTGATTTCAGCATTGGTGAAAAAGTTTTTAAGTGGGATTCCAGGAGAGAAGATAAGGGCAAACATGGAAAATTTGATAACTTATGGCTAAGCCCTTATCTCATTCATTCTACTGCTGGTAACAATGCTTATTTCTTGTAGGAATTGAATGAAACTAAACTTTTTGGAGGTCCTGTCAATGGTAGGATGCTCAAGCATTATTTTTTTGAACATATACCATTTTGAAGCTTTTTATTTTCCCTCATTGTGAATATCATAGTTGTCACTACTTTCAAAGTTAGAAAAAGGAAAAATACAAAAACAATAAAAATAGAAAAGAGGGCAAAATGAAAACAAGAAAGTACAGCCCCATACCAAAAAAGAGAAACAATGTTTGAAAGTGTGCAAGCTTAAATGCCACTACCACAGGAAACACCTTCTATTCAATCATACAGTCTAAACATGATTGGCTAAATTTAAATTTACTGCTGATAGGCTAGTGAATCAGATTTTCCAAACAGTTTAATCTTGGCTTATTAGTAAAATAGATTAGGATAGAAAAGACTGGTTCTAAAAAGCTCAAAACTTGAATCAGTGAAAGGAAACAGAAGACATCTAAAAAAAAATCAAGACTAGAGCTGAAGAATAATGAAGGATGTTTTTTATTTTCATATCTTAAGCCTTCACAATTTTGTTTTAATTTTCTGCAAATTTCAATCTATGCGCAGCTTTTTTTTATGCCATAGATCTCCGACAAGCCAAACTGCTTAATCCTGACTTGGCTGCTTTTAAAATTTCTTCTTTAAAAATAGAGAATAAAAATCTGTTAGATAGTCTAATCCTTGCAGATAGTAGTTTAGGTAGATAAACTTATGAGTTTAATTGCTTAATCTGAACCCATGGAGAAATAAGGGTAGACTTAGATTAGTTTTATGCTTTGAATAACAGAATAAAATATTGATGAAAAGGTTTGCAAGTCCAAGTGCACCTTCTGAAGAAAAAATGTGAGGAAGTAGGTTGTGTAGGTAGATGTTTGGGAAATATTTTCTGTTGATGTAACAAGTTCTAATAATTTTTGTTAGCAGCTGATTACAAGAAAAATATTATCAAGTGCAAGGCACTAATCAACATCCAGAGATAACTTGTCTGAAGTTCTTGACACCTTTAAGAAGATGCCATCCCCATGTGGAGCCACTGTTAGCCACCTATAAAAATTTGTCATCCCAAATGGTGGCTAAATCTTTTTAGCCTTCAAGAAACAATTCATTTCCAAATTGTGAGTTCTTAAAGTCTTATGATGTTCTTTATCCTGGAAATTAATCTTCATTGTTGTTTCACTATAAGCCCTCAAAGACCTTATTGTATACCAAGTAAAAACTACTTGTAAAGGCTCCATTCTCCATCGTTTCACTTCTCCATTTTACCCTTTTCCCCTTCATAAAATTCCCCCAAACACCCTCATTTAACCTTTAAATCATTTTAACCTCTTCTAAACCTTATATCTCCCTTTTATTTGGTTTAAATCCCTCCATTTCAACCTATCGAAAACCTATTTTGGCCTTAAAAAATCACTGTTTTAGGCCTAAAAAGAAGTATTTTGCACTATAAAGGTTTTTAAGCCCCCAAGGGCTTATATATTTTAGCCCCCCATTTCATATGACCTAAATCCCTGCAACCGAGCGCTTAAAACATAAACTCCCATGTCAAAACCTTACCTTTCCTTCTTTTTTGTTTTCTCGACATTATGGTTCTGAGTAAACCTGGACCGTTGATCTATAGCGATCAATGGCCATCAGGCCATCTATCTTCCGCCTTTCATCTACTGCACCTTCCCCTCTTCCAAACATATATGTTTCATCTTTTAATCTTGACCGTCCGATCAGATGATCCAACGATCAGGACTTAACCCTATAAAACCCACTTTCCATTTAACCCGTCCACCATGCGACAAGACAGCTGACGCAAATGTTGGTCCTACCATCCATTCTCCATGCTTCTTATCCCCTATCGCGTTCTATCTGCACCATCCGATCTACCATCGATGATCCAACAGACCAAAATCCATATCGCGTAATTTTTGGCCTTTCCCTGTAGTGCGCTACTTCCACGCAATAAAATCGGTTTTGAAATTCCACGTGTCAATCGCTAAATCGTATCGCGTTCCATTCGGCTAATACCTCTTACCCCCCAAATGCCACACGAAAACCACCACCGGATTTCCAAAACCACCTTCCCCAATTTCGCGCCATATTTCAAATATTTACCTGGTTAGCTGTTCTGCCATGTTTCACTCCTTCTTCCACTGCTTTTAATCCATCCTCAGAGCTCCATCACTTCCATTAAACCTCTGAACATAGTTAACCATCTGTGTAGGGTTTCTTAATAAGTTTTCGTGTTTTGCAGGGTTCTAATGGTGGTTAATTCGTGTATTTCCACAGTGACAGACAGGTGACCAGTTCAGTCCAAAATGATGATTCTGTGACTTATATCAACGAGTAAAAGGAACCAGCAAGGTTTCCAAATTCATGTTATCAGTGGATCGCGATCCTTGATCTTAGATGAAACCCTCCAACTGACAGAAAGGCACCTGTGCCAATGAAACAAAGTAGTAAAGTGTATCATTATACATAATTAATGAGGAAAGAAGATTAAAGCCAAACCCTGAAGATCAGGGTTTTAATCCTTAGGTTTAAAGGGATAAAGACAGTATCAGAGAATGAAGACCCGAAGCAAAGATCAAGGCTTAATTAAGCTTAAACACAACTCGAAATCAGGTCAAAAATGTTTTAAAGTAAAAACAGAGAAGTTATATCAGTCGAAGAAAGCCTCCACTGCCACATCAGAGGCTCAAATATCCTTTTTAGTTACCAAAGTGCCACCTGCAGCCTCAATAAATCAAAATAAGGCATATTTATTGCCTTAGTCAGTGATATTTTTGTTAAAGACAACCATAATTATTTCTAGCCTTTTTGAAAGAGTTTAAAGTCAACAAAATCTGCCAAGTAGCTAAAAATTAAATGAAAACCAATTAATACATGGAAAACATCAGAGATCTCCTCTATTGAGCCCCTCAAAGGTAGAGAAGCATTAACTCGTATTAATTGAACTAAAGACCTTTTCTTTCACCCCACCTCCTCTTCCTTCTATAAATACTTCTAAAGAAGATGAGATGATGTTGATTGTTGATGTAATACTTGCTGCTCAAGACTTTCTGTTAGTATGAATCCTTTGTCAAAGTGTACGAAAAAGGACCACTTTAGCTACGCATAACTAATAGCCCTAACAACAAAATTGGCTGCCAATATCTTCAGATCTGCGGTTAGTTGAACATAAAAGAGCTGCAAAAACCAGATCTATGCATGGAAAGACATTAAGCAGAAAAAATACGGGTTTTCTCCATATACCAATAGACAAGACAAGAACAATTTTTGAAAGAATTTTTGTATTAATCGGGCACCTGGGAGGAAAACAAGAAGGCGTATCCAATTCTCCTCAGTGGGATGGGTTCTTGGAAGTCCTCAGCACTTCAGATCTAAAATCTCTCTCTCTTGTTGGTGTAGAAAACCCACACAAAGAATGGAACTCAAAGGGAGCTCTTATAGCAAATGGCAGAAAATGGTGACCAAGTGTATAGATCCAGAGTGATCTAATAGGCAACAAAAGGTGAAGAATGGTAGGAAAAACCCTCCTATTTATAACAAAATATTGGGTCATTCTAGATCTTGGTGCATGGGTTATCCAGATCTAGATCCACTTTTTATGGAATATTTTATTATATTTGTTGGAGGGAAAAGGTATTTGACTTGGGTCAAATCCCTTAATTTGTCAAAAATAAATAAATAAATGATTTATTTATCTTTTTAAGGAAGCGGTTAGAAGATAATCAAATAAATAATGATTTATTTAATTATTTAAGGAAGTGGTGGAAAGATAATTAAATAAATAATGATTTATTTAATTATTTGTGGGTGATTTGGTCATATTTAACAAGGAATATTATCTAAATAAGGTTTAAATAATTATTCCTAGAAAATAATAAGATAAATAAAGGTTTATCTAATTAGTTTCTTTGATTTTGGGTTAAAATTGATTGGGAATAATAATTAAATTATGGTTTAATTAATTATTCCATGAGGAAAATCAAACAAATATAGGTTTGTTTAATATTTCCTTTTGGGGTTTCCTGTTTTAACATAGTGAAAGAAATTTTACTTAGGGTAAAATTGGTCTTACATGGTGTACTTGGGTCCATCTAATGATAACAGGTTAGATGACCAAAAAATGGTGTAACAGATTGCCCCCCAGCGTGTGAGTGTCAGGAGCAAATCGTATGACCGAAGTATGTTGTAAGAACTCAATCACTAGACAACAAAAGGGAAGCCAGAGAGAGAAATGCAAGGTAGATAGTGTGCTAAAGAACTAGACCCTGAGGAGACGAGACTCGCAGGTGCAACAAGTCTCTTTTTATGAGAGGGTACCTGTGCTGAAGGCGGCGGGGGAGGCATACCTATGCCCGCCGAGACAAAGTACAAAAGAATAGTGTGTCCAGTAAACAAGGGACCAAACCATAAAGTACACCTGGCATAATCATGAGCTAGATAAAAAATACAATGAGGAATCCCATATACATGTTGTGCCTGGGATAACAGCCAGGACTTGTACAATAATATCTGAGTACATGAGATATAAATACAACCCAAATGCCCCCTGTAAATGGGGAAGGGCTCACAAAATCTGACTGATACATGCAAGTCGAAGAGGCGCTGCAAGTGGCTACGGCCAACATCATCAAATATCTGGAGCTGCATCGAAGGCTGCAAGGAAGAGGTCATCTGGGCATGTGGGGGGCTACCTGCAGGGCCACCCCCTCATGAGGGTTGAGACATCTCACACACACCCGGGGAATCATCAAGAGCTGCTGCTGGATCACTGGATCATCAAGTATACGGATCTTGAGCATGCTGAAAGGAGCTGGAGAAACAATCAAGTCAAAGGGAAAGGAGATAGCCCTTTGCCTGATCCGAGGCACCGAACAAGAGTGGAAGCTGGAACCAAGGTACACCGCCCTCTAGACCTAGCTTCTGGAATGAATAAGCTGATGTCGACAGAAGAAGGTCCGCCATAGGTGAGGTAATCAGAGACCCTCAACTAAGGCACGAGAGAAAAGAGTAAAGCGACGGACAGACTGACACTAATGATGATAGTGAAGTGGGAAGGACTGAGTAGCTAATGGAAGACTTCCCTTGTTAGAGCATAAAGGGAATGAATGACATGGCAGCGATTGACACAATATCGTAAGGGATAGGGGACAGTGGGACTGAAGGTCATAATATGCAACACAAGAGAGAGACCAAGCGATGAATGATGGAGGGCGATAGTGGGGTACAAAGGGACTCGGGATAGACTCCATGAATGCGATGATGACTCAACTTGGATGCTCTAAACAAGGGCGACTCTATGGTGCTGCCACACAGTAAAAGGCCCAATGGGGGACAATAAAAACATGAGTACAAGGTGGGGACTCATGACGAAAATCGTTACGAACATGGACAAGTAAGGAGGCAAGATGGTGCCTCAAGTACAAGTGTTGTAAGTGAGGAAATTCGATTTTAAGGAGATGTGAAGTGACCCTTCTTGGACAAGATGTGTCCTGGTGAAGTATCAGATCATAAAAAAATAACAGATACCCATTTGAGGGCTCGGTGAGAGCTTTCCAACGGTGCAGACGGTTCGTCAAACGGGGCTACGGTGTGGTCGCAGCAGTCGAAAGAAGAAACAGGGGTTCTCTTTTAATAAGGCAGTTTTCCCTCCAAAATCACTCATTTGCTATTGCTGCTGTGGTGAATGTAGAGAGGAGAGAAGGCCCTAAATATTGCAGTGAACGTAGCGTACAAACCGACCGTTGGAATCGCGATCCGTCAGTGGCAGGTAAGAGGCCTAACCTTTCTCTTGCATTTTGATGGATTAAATTTTCAGTTTAGGGCCCAGAATCCCAGAAGCAGCCCCTCCTTTATCTCTACGGCCGGGTCGCACTTTTTGGGTCAAAAAGTGCGACCTGGGAAGCAGGTTTCAGGAAAAAAAGTGAGACCTATCCCAGAAATGGGCAGAAAACTGCGACCTGGGAGATAAGGAGGTTTTGGTGCTGTTTTATGGCTGGGATTTGGGTTTTGATGTTTGGTTATGGTTTTCCCAATCTGTAAGCTGACAAAAATGTTGTGTTTGTGCAGGTATGGCAGATTTATGGGTAAACTGGAGAGAGAGGGACCTGGGGACACTACGGGCAGAGATCCAGGCGGATCAGGGTGTCCGTCGTATATTGGCCAGGTTTGGGGTTCTCAAGTTTTTGGAGAACCCTTTGATGAGAGCAGGGGAACCATTATTGGCCTGGATTATCAGTTATTGGGATCCCGATTAGGAGATATTTGTAGTGCAAGGGAACAGGATCGAACTGACGGTCCAGGACGTGTATTTCCTGACTGGTCTCTCGCCACTGGGGATGGTGTGGAACACACAGCCAGTATTTCCGCGGGGGTGGCATATCATGGAGTTTGTGGAGCGTCATTTTCGACCGGGTCTCCAAGTCAAGGGGACTCGAATACCGATCGGGGATCTAGAGAGGCTAGAAACTCGTGTAGTGGCTGCAGTTGTGCTGCGTATCCTGGGCAACTAGGCGCTCCATCACATCACTGGGGGGCAGATGATGATAGTGGAGAGTGTGCTGGGTGGGACCTACTATGGGTGGGCCCAAATGATGTTGGTGTTGCTAAAGCGACAGTTGTCGCTATGCAGGCGGCAGGTGAACCATGATTGCTCATATGGGACTTTATTGTGTGCCTTCTTCTTTGAGAAGATCCCGACCTTGAGGCCTCGTGTACAGCTTCCAGATGGGGGCCCGAGAGAGCCCAGGATGTGCCGTTGGGGACGGCTACTGTGCAGAGGAGGAGGAGGGGCGGTCGGGCGAGTGTTTCGACCTGAGTTTTTTGCCCATTGGGATCAGATGCCATTGTACATAGATGACTATCCCTATAGTGGGATGAGCTATTGTGGAGACCCGGACCTGCCACTTCCGCCTGGTCGAGTCTGGGGGCCCGATGGTAAGTGACAGATTGCTATTCTTGTATGGGCATGTTACAGTGTTTTGAATAGTAGCTAGGGTACTGATTCATGTACTGTTGGTATGCAGATATAGCACCGGTAAGGCCAGCCGGATATATGGGACGACCGGCAGCAGCTGGAGCTGCAGGTCCGAGTGGGTTGAGAGCAGCACAAAATGAGGATGCAGCCGCCCTTCTGGAGGACATCCGCCGTAGATGCAAAAGGTTGCTGACCGGAGTATCAGAGCGCGGGTGGCAGGACTTAGACGACCAGTACATAGAACCATGTATTGGTCTGCCCTTGGAATGGCGAGGGGTCATGCGGCGCATGGAAATGGCTGGTCAGGGGATTTTTGATCTACAGGCTGCAGGGGCAGAGCCATTGGCTCGGGATCCACCAGATAGTGATTAGGTGTGGGGCATGTGGTGCCCCCTTGTGTGTATGTAGGGGCAATGTATATGTAGGGGCAAGTGGTGCCCCCAGTTTTGAGTTTTGTGTAACATGCTATGGACATGTCATATGTATCAGAGTAGATGGACTCTAAACACATGTTTTTTGCGACACATATTATGGATATGCATCGTTTTTAATGATTATGAATGTTATTTTCTTGTATGAAATGCGTGTGATAAATGCCAATCTAGAACATGGTTTGCAATACTATCTACATAGTGATTCTGTTCTCGAGGTACATGGTTGAAAGTTATGGTTTCAAATGCACGTATCAATATTTTCACTCGTAAATAGCGTCTAAACAACACAGGGTTATGCACACGATAAACACCATTTAGTTGCATTACAAGAAGCAGGGAATCCAAACGAACGTGCAGATGGAGGATGCGATGAAAGAGGGCATCAGCTAAGAGACCACGCACTGCATCATATTCGGCCTGATTGTTGGTGGCAGAACCAATGCAGACCCCGTTAGAGAGAACAAGGGTATGCAAGGGGGTGAAAATGGCCCAACCTGCCGAGGCTAGATTCCGGGAGTAACGACTTGCACCATCGGCGTAACCAATAAAGGGTGTGGACGGGGGGTCCTGCGGAATGGTGTTACAAGACAACAAATGAGGGGAGGAGAGGCAATGACGGCAGCGTGAGTGCACATAAGACATCGGGTGGCAACTGCGGGAGGGAGTGCAAGGAGCAGGATTACTGTGACTCATATACAAACTGGAGGGTGGTATATGAGGGCTATCGGAAGTATGGAGAGGACTCGGGCTGCGGAGGTCAACAGAGACACGGGTGGAGTGATCTCGTGTATGGGTAGGGAAGGGGTGGGCAGGTGACACAACAGGGGAGGATGCAGGAGGGCTAGGCTCTAGGTGTCGTGCAGAGGAGGATAGGTAAAGAATGGTTACAGTAGACTCCGTCATTTGAACATCGGGGGGGGGAATGTCGATGGGAGCGGGGGGATCCTTGGGCTGACCTGAAGCATACTGTGCGAGGATAGGAGAGGCGGATTGATTTTGTTCAACCTCATACTCTCAGATCACCTCTAAAGAGGCGCGGTAATGCGTTAGGTGAGGACAATGGTGGGAGTAATGGCCATGAACACCGCACAAATCACAGGGTTTGTTGGTGCAGAGAGTCTTGGGGTTCTTGGTTACGGACGAAGAAGGAAGGGCGGTTTCAGGGACCGTAGACTCGGGGAACGCGACTTTAACCATGGGCTGAATACGAGGTAACTCAGGACAAGCATGGGTGGCATGACCGGTGACATCACATAAGGCACAAGGCTTCATGGGCGGAGGAGGAGCCGGGTCAGTCGTGCTGGTCTTGTCTTTAGGTGCCCCCTTGCGGGCTTTTCCTTTCTTCCCGGGAGCCGTCACGACAGGAGAAGGGTCCTGTGGAGGTGCTGGGGGCACAGTGGCAACGGAGGAAGTGAGGGGGACCGGTTTAACCGGTGTCAAAGCCATGTAAGGTTTGGGGTGACCAGGAGGGGTGGCAGTTGGGGGATCAAGGTACCAGACCGGTATGCCCAAGGTCAAGTTAGGGAGAGAGAGGGTGGCCATGACAGGGACAGAATATACTCCGGGAGGGGGAGCTAGGAAAGGGATCTGCCTAGCAGGGTAATGACTAGGAGGGACGGCTTCGAGATGGTTAAGGCCAGGAGGAACCGATCCGGGAGGATAAAGAGGTTGAGGGATACCAGCTGTAGGGGGAGGGCCAGAAGGAAGAGGTCCGGCTGGCGGAGATGGATGGCTAGGAGCGGGTTGCGGAGGGCGAGGGGGAGGTTGCTGACTAGCCGAGGCAGGCCGCTTACGGGAAGCCTGAGACGATTGCATCATGCAAACATTCGATGAGCTGGGATCAGTGATGGGAGGAGGAGGAAGGTTAGGGAAAGTTCCAAGCAGGGAGGAATCTTTGTAAACGCTGGGGCAGACACTGGTCAAGGAATCGACAGTTTGCTTGTTGGCTACAGAAGAGATGGTCGTCTTAGGTGAGGTCTGAGATTTTGGCTCATGATATGTCAACTGGTCAATGGTGACTATATTTCCATTATGGGGGAAAGACATCTTGCGGAAAACCACGGATGGGACAGCAGACATAGCATAGGTGTAGCTTCGCCCCAATAGAATGTTGTAGTCTAGCGGGGCGTCAATGACTTCGACGTCAATGCAAACAGTCTTACCGGCGGGAGTGATAGGAAAATTACGGAATAGACCAATGGGTTGGGAGGCATGGTCGTCCCACGCTCGAAGGGTGATCGTGGAAGGGGCCAGCTCAGGAGATCCGAGTTGCTTCCAAACCGAAGTAGACATCACACAAGTAGATGCCCCCTCATCAATTATACCCGGGAAACGTTGGCGTTCCGGATTTTGACTGGGATTTGGAAGGCGACGGAAGGAGGGAGAGGAGGATGGTCCGATTGAGTGGCGTCAAAAACAATCATTTGGTCATCAGCAGGATCTACAGCGCCCACGGCAGATAGCAGAGCCCTATTTTGGGAAGGGCACGACTGGAGGAGTTCCAGTGTGGAAATGGCAGCAGGGGATTGCGCCAAATCATCTACTATATTATATGAATGAGTAGCTCGACCGGAAGCAGCGTTTGGACGTAGTGGTCCCTTAGGAATCTTGGTATGAACCTCAACTTTGGGTTGAGGGATATGTAAGGGGCCGCTGGATGTCGAAAGAGGCTCTGTAGAACCTGAAGAAGGAGGCTCGGGGGCAGACTGAGCAGGAGGCTTGGGGTACTGGCGAGACCGAGTTTGAAGGTGAAGATCGACGGGCGGGTTAGGATCGGAGTGCATCATAAGGATCTGGTAATCGGAGGAACCAAAAAGGGAAGGGGGAGTGGCGACCTGGCTATCGGGCGGTTGGGTAGCCACGAATCCTTGCTGAGGGAAAGGATCAGTAAACACAGCTAGCTGGGTAGTGGCCACATTAGGAGGATCATGAGGGGAGGCGTGCTGTCCACGCAATGTGGCTTGAGACTCCCACATCTACCGCATCTGGGGTAAGAGGGGACAATCGTGGGTGTAATGACCATAAACACCGCAACACGAACAAGGCTTGTTGGTGCGAAGCGGCCTGTCCGGCTTGGGCTGAATGCCTTGTTGCTAGTTGGCGGTGTTAGGGTCCACACCCGAATTGGGTCCTCGGGTACCAGGGGCAGATTGGTTTTGGTTGCCTCTCCGCCTTCTTTGAGAAGAAGGGGGATTAGTCGCGCCCTGCTGTGCAAATACTTGCCCTGGAGGGGGTTGTAAGTGCTGTTGCGGGTTTGGAGGAGGCAGGAGATGGAAGCGCATATGCCGGAGGAGCCGTGGCGCACCAGGCCGCGGATAAAGGTATGCAAGCAGTTTGGGCAACATTGAGGTAAGCAGGAGGTTGGGAAAAGGAGGGAGGCATGCCGCATCCCGGATACATGCTACCCGGAGGGGGGAGAGGCCGGGAGGTGTCGTCCCTCTCTAAGGGAGACCGTAGCCCCATAGGAGGTTGAGCGTGACGTGGGATGGGAAAGGGCTCCAACGATACCGTCGCCGAATGAGATGCCCTCGGCGCAGCGCCACCGGCCCGGGAGGTCAGAAGACCCGTGATAAACATAACCCGTATTGAGCGAGATCAAAGCCATATTTCAAGGCTATTTGGAGGGTATTTCTTCGGTTTGAGGAAAATGGGAGGCGACATCCTTGCCGATGGGAGCCGGAAGGGTGCGAAGGAACCAGTCCATGTAAACCCGATCTTTGAAGGGAGGGGCTCGACACAAGCTCCGTCTTCTTCGCCATTCCTAAACATGGGTGGAAAGGCGTGTTGAAGAGGATTGCTTGAAGGAAGTCAAGAGCTCCGTGCCAGTATCGTATCGGAGAGGGAGCTGGAAATACGACAAAAAGGCTTGGGCAAGAGTCTCAAAGGAGGTATCGGTAGAGGTGGCTTGTTCGACATACCATTTAGAAGCTTCGCCGGTAAGCGTGCGTTGGAACAAACGAAGACGAATGGAGTCATCGGTAATGGAATTGAGGAACACTCATGTGGAAAGATCGGACATGATTGGCTCGATCTTCTTCATTAAGGCCCTCGAACTTATGGATGTCGTAGGGGGAGCTTGGTTGGCATAGTAGGCCAATTAGCATTGTGGTGAATGGGGTCATTGATCAACTGATGGAAATCGGGGAGGCTGAGGCCTGCAATGTACGGCAGCACAGGGGTGGCCAGGGTAGTTCCTGTGGCGGTTCCGCTAGTAGTAGGACCGGCATTAAGGCCAGGAGAACCGCTAGCGTTAGGCCCTGGACCAGACATAGTGAAGGTGACAGGGGGAGAACCAGGAGGAGAAGGAGGACCTGATGAATCAGGAGAGGAGTCGGAGTGTGGACTCGAAGGTGGACTGGCTCGACGACGGCGGTGCGGAGCAGGTCGATCAACCGGAAACTGAGGGTGAAGGCCAAGAAGTCTCTGGGAAAGGCGCCTTGGGGGCGCAATGATGACAGGAAGAAGGAAACCGACAAGGGCAGAAAGGGACAGAATCAAGTAATGTCAAGGGTAGATAAGGTGCAGTGACAATTGATTTTAGAGTCTTTTCCAGGTGGTGTTAACCAGGCGCTTCTTCACTTAGGGTCAGTGTGTGATGTGCGTTAATTTTAATTTTTAAACCCTTTTCGTTTTGAGAGCAAGAAAAAGTGTGATGCGTAACTGAAAAGAAATCTGCAGAGAACAATATAGATTGTTGAAATAACAGAACATTTAACAGCTAACCATGCATCAATCGAATCCAAGAAGGCGGGTCTCTCAAAACTACTCTAAAAGAGGGCAAAAATCTATTCAAAACACACATAAAAAAAGGCCAATAGATCTAGGGTCAAAAGGGACAGGGATCTAGAGGATAAAGCTGCTGAAAAGAGGTGCAGGTCACAGCCAATAGACAGAGGCAAGGTGGCTGGAAAAAGGAAGGAAATCAGCAAAAAGTGGAGGGGGCAAGGAGGAGGCCCTAAAAGTATATGCAAACAAAACTTCAGGAGGTGATTTGAGAGGTAGAAAGGCTGATTTCAATGGATCTGAAAGGGAGGTAACAGATCTGGAAAAAGGGAGGCTGAAGCTCTGAAAAATAGATGGCTGAAACATCTAAAACTCTTCCACAAAGAGTGGAGGTTACTAACGCCCTAGGGGGCTAGGTTCCCACTTAGATGAGTAAAAACAGATCAGAACTTGGTCAAAGCGGGCTGAGACAGAGGCTGGAAGACCCTGACAGAAGCTGTAGCGAAACCCAGAAAAATTGCAGAAAAATCACTGAAAAATTGGCAGGTCGCAGGTTCTGACCTGATTTCAGTGCAGGTCGCAGAAAACAGGCTGAAAAGTGCGACCTGGAGGTCCAGGTCACAGGTTTAGGGCCAAAAAGTGCGACCTCCCATTCCGGTTGTCTTGGCAGCAGATTTTCAGAAAATTTGCTGTCTCAGTTGCGGCTGGTGTCGCTTACCTGCGCAATAGGGCCAGAAACACACGGAAGTTAAAAATTTTGATGTTTTAGGGTTTTATGTGAGAAAAACAACATGAAAATAGGAGAAATAAACAGCTGAAGAGAAACCCTAGGTTCTGAAGTAGCTGGATATGCAGGAATATGAAAAACGACAGCGGTCGTAATTTAAAACCCGTGTGGAGTCGCCATTTGTTAGTATGAATCCTTTGTCGAAGTGTGCGAAAAAGGACCACTTTAGCTACGCATAACTAATAGCCCTAACAACAAAAGTGGCTGCCAATATCTTCAGATCTGCTGTTAGTTGAACATAAAAGAGCTGTAAAAACCAGATCTATGCATGGAAAGACATTAAGCAGGAAAAATAAGGGTTTGCTTCATATACCAATAGACAAGACAAGAACAATTTTTGAAAGAACTTTTGTATTAATCGGGCACCTGGGAGGTGTTAGAGTCGGTCCATACAGCCCTCCGTCAGAGATCGTTTCGCGTTTGCATATTCATTCTTAGGTGTCTCGCTTGTTCCACTTCGTTGCATTTCGCTAGGAGCATGCCATTGACTGACGAGGGGGTCTGTTGTCTTATGTTTCCTCATGCTTACACCTGCAGGGCTATTTAAAAATTCCTCAAAAATCATTGAAATTCATCGTCATTTCACTCATGGTCATTAAATGTCAGTTTTGTTAAGAAGTGTCTTTAGTCCTAGAGTCTAGGGTTTTCGAGTCATTTGCATACATGTCATAAAGCCTGCAGGCTATGAGGATGGTTTCATAAAGTTTTGATTTCATTATCATAAGCATTTGAAAAACATTTCTATTCCAAAACTCTATTTTGGAATTAGAAATTGTTCAGTTCTATTTTTGTAATAAATTGTATTCATTTCACCGTGAAGAAGCTTCACTGCAAGCCTCTGATCTTTTCCTAAGCTAAAGAGCCACATCCCTGCAAAAGACAGCAAAATTATCAGTTCAAAAACTCAGAAAAGCCAAAGAGAGATATTGTATTAAAAAGCCAAATGTAAAAATGCAGAAACATTGTAATGTGGGTTATCAAATAAATTTGAATCAAATATGATTTTGAAAGATATTTTCCTCATGTATAAGAAATGGAAATCAAGTTCATTTGCTAAAATCCGCAGCATAGAAGTCGAAGTCAAGTGTTTGGAAGCCAAAATCGTGCTTTGCAGAAGTGTTGACAGAGTTTGGAGGTCGTGAGACCCACTTGGGCGCATGCGACCCACTTGGCAAATGCGACCCACCTGTGCATTTTGGCCAGTGTAAATTCTAACGCATGCGACCCACTTGACAAGTGCGACCCACTTGAACGCATGCGACCCACTTGCTAACAGAGTTCAGAAAAATTGCGTTTGGCACCCAGATTCGATTCAAATTAGCTCCGGCGGCGTACAAACAGGTTTTTATCATTGCCCAAAGGATTTTTAATGTAGTTGGGATGTCATAGATGTTGAAGAAACTAATCATGCTTGGAGAAATTTGTGTAAACCCTACCTTCACCATGCAAATGATTCCTCAAGGGTTTTCAATTTTATGGGCAGTTTATGAAGAATTTGGAAGTTGTTGAATGGTTCATACCCTAGCGCATTGTATATGTCACCCTTATGCCTTCAGTCATCATTTTATCATTGCCATTATACCCTCTCATGTTTTGCACAGTTTTCATGCTGACTTGTATTTAACCTTCATCACTATATCACTGTTGTCATCATCATTTGACTACCACTGTCATGTTCATTTTGTCTTTCATATGGTCTTTGCAAAGATGGTCCTATTCTACATTACATAAAACACAATCCTTTGACAGATTTTTGGCCATTATTAAAACTTGACTACACATTTGCATTTGGTAGTCATTTGTCAAACCTACTTGCAATCTGAACACAGAGATAGTGTTTATGCCATTAAAACAAAGCCATCCCTATGATGATTTTGGTTTTCCCTTGCTATTTGGATATATGGGTGATACCTGTTGGGTTTGAAAATACATTAAAAACTTGATTTTCACTGCACCTCTATCAGCAGCTATATTACAACTATCTTGTTCACAGCCATGTCAGAAACAGAGTCAGTTTATGAGCAGGAGTCGGACAATGATTCCACGACTGAAGGTAATGTGCCACGGAGGTCTCACAGAGTTGTCAAAGGTGGTGATCATCGCAGAGAGGAGCCTACTTCTTTGGCTCGGTTGCAGGCATGTCCACTAGCAATGGATTGTTTTCGGTATTTGTCATGTTTTCGATTTTGTGAGATGATTGCACAAACCCGGCTTCATCGTGAACTAGCTCGTCTATTTGTTCTGCATTTACGGGATGGCCGTGTAAATCTTGTCGGGGTTGATTTCATTCTGTCACCCTTGACTATTGCTCAAACGCGCCAGGCTTGTGGGCGAGGAATGGAACAAACATCGACGTTAGAAATTCCCGCTGTGAGCCATACATTAAGGCGGATATACTGAAGTACTTAGAGCGATTTTCGTTCGAATTCTTGAGGGTTGCACATTGGTTGAACTCATCATTCCATATTTTAGTTGTGAGCAGAGCAACATCTCTTTAAATACCATATTCGTGATGCACTTCACGAGTACGTATGATGAATATTAGTACTTCATATATCGCAACATAGAGAGGATGGTAATTTTTGTGCAAAAGAAGACGAGCCCAGTGCAGCAGTACAGGAGTATATACCATTATGCTTTGATCAAAATCATAGTGTTACATCGATTGTACAATAAAGGAACGCCATGAGAGGGTTGTATCTCGTGACTTTCACGATACCACGGTAGCACTCCGAGATAGTTCATGATGCGGGAGGGCCTTCACACCAGCTGGACATTCCTGAGGATGAGCATATCAGCGCTCCATTGGTTTTGACATATCAGCGAGGCCACAGGGCCTTATTTACAGCTACACGGCGAGTATTATCTCCACGTAAGGTGGAAGGGGTCTTGCCGACTTCATCAGCAGAGCGAGTATTATCTCCACTCAGGGTGGAAGGGGTCTCACCTTCTTCTTCAGCACAGGTACAGATCCAGGACAAGGGAAAGAAGCCCATGCATGATGAGGGCCCATCAGGAGGCCAGGACATAGACTTCACAATCATTGATGTTGATGTGAGCTCTCCTAGCTCGAAACTGAGGGAGATCATCCAGGAGCAAAGGGCCGAGAATGACACGCTGAAAGATAAATTGCAGAAGGCTCAGTGGGTGACTTCTTTGGAGCAGCGCAACAAACAGCTTGAGGATGAGCTCACATATTATGAGTTGCATCGAATCCGTGAGGACCGACAGTGGAATCGAAAGAGACCTGGTGACATGACACCAGCTGACCGAGATACTGTACTCACACATGTGAACATTCATCTGGAGAAATTGTTGGCGAAGGCCAATCGGGACAAAGACATGCTTCGTCACATTAAAGGCCATTATTGGGCTCTCATGCATGTCTGCAAAGCGAGAATGAAGATTCTGAAAAGGAGGTTGCGCGAAGCACTAAGACGGCGGAAAAGGCCTAATCCACTTCGGATTTTGGCCGAGGCTTCGTTGACTGGGCAAGATACATGATGGAGGACCTCCGCTCCGAATTTGAGAAAATTCGGAGAAAATTTTGTCATTTTGAAATTTTTGGGTCTAAAAACAGGTTTTTCAGTTAAGTGGGTCTCGCACTCATATGCTCACTTTTTTTCGGGACACTTTCTGAAGGAAATTTTTGCATTTTTTGATTTTTCATGGTTATTTATGCATCCTCAGACATTACCTAAGCATTTCATCAGATTCTAGATGGTCAAAGAGCTCAAAAACACCATGAAAACCACCTTGTTGCCACCTTTTGCACCAGCAGGAAGTACTTCTGGGAGAAAGAAGTTTTGGAGGGTCAAATGAGCTCCAAATTGGGAAATTCCACTTGGGTTGGATATTCAACATCCAGGGCTTTCCAACGAGCTATCATGAGCTCAATTTGGATGCCGGGAAGTACTTCAAAATCAGGCTGAAAGTTATGTGACGCACTTGGCTCAAATGCGACCCACTTAAATTTTTGCTGAATTTTCAACTGCCAGCTCAGATTTTCGGCTAGTTTGGACCAGTTTTGCTTGTGGATGAAATTTTTGGGTTTTCATGATGTAAATTTATGTTTGGCATGTAACTTTGGCTTATTGTTATCTATTCTAGAAGATTCACTCTCAAAAAGGTAAAAATCATGTAAATGGATCAGTTCCCACTCTTTTAGAGGCAAGTTGTTAGTTGCCTAGATTGTAGTTCCATTATTAGAATTGGTTGAAACTGATCCCTGAAGAAGGAATTCGACCCCTAGAGGTGGGGAAAGGTGTTAGAGTGATCTATATATTGTAATTTCTGAGACATTCTACAGGTTGGACTCTTGGGAGACTTTTGGCATCATTGTACATATTTTTTCATATTTTGGCTAAGGAAAGATCAGAGGTTTTGCGGCACTTGTTGGGATTCTTGTGGTGTTTTGTTCTTGATGGTGTTTTCTCTCTGTTTACTGTAAGTTTTCATGTTTAATGTATTCCATTCCTTTCATATGCTTCTGAACTTAATTGAATGAGTAGAAGAGGTTGAATCCATCGTTTACCGTGCTCTGCCTTTGAATTCATTTAGTTCTATATGTTTTCGACTGTTTGAAGAGGATCCAAGTTCTTCTTTGCCCTCTTCAGCTCCTCGTCGGTCTGATCTGTCCGTATATCCAATTCAAAGCATCAAGACAGTCACCTACCTAGCCCCAACTTGAAATCTGCAAAGGTCTGACCTTATCCCCGGACCCAAAATTTGTTTTCCCATTTCTCCAGCGAAAAACCAAAAATCAAAAATCAAACATAACTATCTCTTTACTAGCCTAAAATCAGTTCCTTTTTAAAGTCATCTCGCACCCTATTGCTCATTTTATTGAGATTGACGGAGAGAGCCCTCTCCTGCCCTCGTAGGGCTAGCTACGAGGCTAAGCTTGGTGTGATGTAGCCTTGAGTCTTATCTCATTTCAGCCTGAGGTAGATTTGAGCGCTAACAGGAGGAAAACAAGAAGGCGTATCCAATTCTCCTCAGTGGGATGGGTTCTTGGAAGTCCTCAACACTTCAGATCTAAAATCTCTCTCTCTTGTTGGTGTAGAAAGCCCACACAAAGAATGGAACTCAAAGGGAGCTCTTACAGCAAATGGCAGAAAATGGTGACCAAGTGTATAGATCCAGAGTGATCTAATAGGCAACAAAAGGTGAGGAATGGTAAGAAAAACCCTCCTATTTATAACAAAATATTGGGTCATTCTAGATCTTGGTGCATGGGTTAACCAGATCTAGATCCACTTTTTATGGAATATTTTATTATATTTGTTGGAGGGAAAAGGTATTGGACTTGGGTCAAATCCCTTAATTTGTCAAAAATAAATAAATAAATGATTTATTTATCTTTTTAAGGAAGCGGTTAGAAGATAATCAAATAAATAATGATTTATTTAATTATTTAAGGAAGTAGTTGAAAGATAATTAAATAAATAATGATTTATTTAATTATTTGTGGGTGATTTGGTCATATTTAACAAGGAATATTATCTAAATAAGATTTAAATAATTATTCCTAGAAAATAAGAAGATAAATAAAGGTTTATCTAATTAATTTCTTTGTTTTTGGGTTAAACATGACTGGGAATAATAATTAAATTATGGTTTAATTAATTATTCCATGAGGAAAATCAAACAAATATAGGTTGTTTAATATTTCCTTTTGGGGTTTTCTGTTTTAACATAGTGAAAGCAGTTTTACTTAGGGTAAAACTGGTCTTGCATGGTGTACTTGGGTCCATCTAATGATAAAAGGTTAGATGACCAAAAAATGGTGTAACAATGTCATCAGAGTGAATGGTGTAGGCTCTCCCTGCGCCTCTTCAACTACTACAAATGCATATTAGTATGGTTGTAGACCGAGTTCGAAATGCAGACTCAATTGATGGGCAGTGTCGGCTTGGGCAACATGCTCCTTATGTCCTCCGTGACATCCATTATGATATGCACTAACGATACATTTTCCAATTCTTGAGATGCACTCACGATACTCTTGGGACGAGACTGCGGAGAACCCAAGCATAGCCATGACTTTGAAATAGTTGCAAAGATTAGCCACACACAGAAATTCACTTTGAGGTAACGCCTTCATCAGAAATAATTCCTTGGGCTGCTGGTAAGGCCTGCAAATTACATGTAACTGTTCCCACTTTGAATGTAACCCAGCTCTGACCTTCAGCATATATGGGCTATATTCGTAACTTTGTTGGCACCTTGGAGACACAGTTGAAGGCATTTCAAACTTACAGGTCGTGGAGGTTGCGCTGAACACAGCGCACTGCAGAGGGTGCATATTTTCTCAGAGTTTTTATTTTCCATACTAACGCAACTAGAATCAAAGGGACTTGACCCTTTTCCCACACTGAATATAAACCAAGCTAAACATTATTACTGCATGCCAGACCTGAGCGGCTCAGAAGGGTGTCAGCTCCTTGCATGTCAGGCTTTATTGCTAATGCAGAACGAACGATTCCTAAAAAACAGTATGTCAGTGACCTC
Organism: Pinus albicaulis; assembly: GCA_034641835.2. NCBI lineage: Eukaryota > Viridiplantae > Streptophyta > Pinopsida > Pinales > Pinaceae > Pinus > Pinus albicaulis. The sequence goes on along the minus strand of JAXQQM020069797.1, from coordinate 79,388 downwards.
ACCGATTAGAAACCTTCATTTTGGGTGTAGCAGCGTAATTAACGTTCATGCATGGCAACATGCATGGGAAACCTTCGTCCACGTATCGTGGCATGAAAAATGTGGAGTCGTTCTGTCCAGCTCACTGTGGATACGTGGAAGATTACTATGGCATGATTTTAAAACTCTGCGTTTCGTTATACCGTGCTAGCCGCCACTATAGGTTTGTCATGACCATGTATTGAACGTAATTTTTGACCATTGCATATTTACGTCTGCTCCAATGTTTAATCATAAGTTGAAAACCCACCGCGCGGTCCTTTCACGTTGGCTACCATGCAGACTTTGGAACAGACACACTTAAAACTCATCCACACAGTTTGACTATCAACGCACCATGGTTACTACGTTGCTGCTACAGGTTTATTAAAATATTTTGCTCCCTGTTTAAATACAACCTTTGACTACTACATAAATACTTTCTCTAAGCGTTTATCCATCGGTTTAAAACTGTGCTGATGTCTTCATATAGTTAGGCATTCCTTTTGATTATACTCGCAAAATAGTTATTACAACATTTTCATCGGAAATCTGTTATAAGGTCCAGATCCACGTTTAAACGCAGCTTTGACCACTTATTATATATCTTGCTCCAAATATTTATTGAAAGTTGAAAACCGCCATCAAATTTTTAGCCCCATGCAATGTGTGCATGTAGTTTTGCGTTGGGTTTCAAACGTAAGGTTGACTGCTATATGTATATACCTGTTCCAAAGAATAAACTCTGCATAGGGATGTTTACGTCGAATCGTAACACATTTTCATATAATTTTGACCCGCGTTTTGATTGTAACGTTGACCACCATATATATATATGCCTCAAACATTCTAACATAAGACTTAGGCATAAAAGTATTCGTTCCTAACTGTAATGTTCCTCTCAGCGGTCTTATATGGTTTTGAGATCATATGTGATTGCGCCTAGGCTTAAATATACAACGTCACCTTAGTCCATGGATGTGCACCCACTTATAATGCTTGCACATAGTTTTCTCCATGATCTCCTATGGTTTTGAAACCATATGATTTATTTGCCTTGGTTTAATCACACCATACTTAAAACCATACCCTTGGTCCACACATTTGCGCCCACCCTATAGCTCGGGTTTAATAGATATTGTTTCTCAAAGGTGTGCCAACGCCTTGAATGAGATTGTCATTCCCTATGTAAATCTTTTGAGTTCTCTTTGTTCGCTCGGGCTATACTTCGAGCTAGGCTTGTCGAAGTGGTGAAATACTTTCCTTGGTGTGCAGGCCTCGGCATGGAGCTGACATTGTGAAGGATCTTCAAAATTTCCCTTTTGAATTTATGCTTATTTTTCCTCCTTCTAAAATAGTAGCAATTGAGATTGTTTCTTGATCAGCACCCCCACCAAAATGAAACTTCCTAGTAGTTTGTCATCATCATTTTCATTTTCAAACAATCTTATCCTCAAGGTCGTCAAGCGTCGATAGAGAAACACCATGATGAGTAAGAATGTCATCTTCTCCATCTTATAAAGTGTATTTGTCATTCTTAAGCATCCGTGATTGTCGCTCACTCTAGAATCTAATGATAGCCTTATTTGCATCTTCAAGAGCGTCAACACTTTCCTCAGACCGCATCTCCAATAAAAAATTAGCTTTGCCACTTTGTTTGTATTCTTGTAAGAGATTCTTCTTCCTGGTAATTGGCAACTTCCCTAACCATTGTGCTCTTATTAGTTGGGTTCCAATCTCTTTCTCCCAACGCGATGGTGATATTCTTCGGTACATCATCTGCGGGATCGCCTGCACGTAACATTATACACTAATTAGTTTACAGTTACATTTTAGAGAGGTGCCCCCAAAACAATAAATGTTAGACTATGAGCTCGGCGAAGTACTAAAACAAAATGCCTGGAAAATCCATGATACAAGCGCTCTTAATGTAAATACACATAATTTTTCATTCGAATGTATGCATGGCGATCCTTTCACACATGGCGTGATTGCAACAACAACACCTTCTCATTAGGGCGAGACAACTCATGAGGGGTTGGGGATAGGTCGTTGGCATATCTTTGATTGCAGGTTCGGTGAAAGACCCTAATGACTAAGTGAGCAGAGGGGAACCTGAAATTTTAAATATACACAAAATTTTGGGTGGTGTTGTAGCGGCTACAACAAATGGCGAACCACTGGTAGAATCCAGCATCTCTGTCACTATCACAACAAAATTCTGAGTCCGGATAATGATGCGAGGGAATATTGAACAAGTTCCGCGGGTACCCTTTCTATACTTTGGCCCTTTACAGGTATGCCTAATCCTTGTGCCTCAGCTAGGTCTCGCTAATCAGAAACACATCACAGAGAAAACCCACAGACGCCCATAGCTTGTTGATGATGTGAAGAGCAAGGCAGTGGGTTTATTATTTTCAGGATTTTTTAAAGTAAGTTTCTGGTGTTTCTTCGCTGCCAGCAGGCCTGGACAGTACCCCGGCGGATTCACTTCAAGAAATCACAAACGTTGCTTCGCTGCCAGTGATCCTGGTCAGTACCCCGGCATAGTCGTTGCATTGCTTCTCTACGCAGGAAGCCTTTCTTGATCCTTTACCCTTATTTGTTTCATGTGCTTACAACACTTATTTTCATGTGCTCGTGGCACTTATTTTTCATGGGCGGATGAGGGATCCCGACTTATTTTATGAGCAAGAGAGGTTGTTTCTAGTTTTACAAAAACTGAAAGATATCCTGATTAGGGTTTTCCCTTGTGCCAAACCTTCACATCCCATTTACCACAATTGTCGAAGCGTGCACAATAGATCATTTTAGGGTGTCCAAGATGATGCTGGGCACAACGCTTAGGCTACGGGTATGGGCCATTCAAACTCATTAGGTCTCCCACAAGCAACCGGGTCATATCTCCCAGGCTAAATAATTTTAGACTCATAGGCATCTTGTTGAGAATGCGACTTCGATGACTTTTCTTGAGAGGAAGCTGCCTCTTGAGATAGCCACTGCAACCTCACACAAACAATGGGGTTACTATTTCAACAATTGAGGCAAAACAAGACCGCAAGGTGATAGGGTTGCAATGAGGGCTCATGCGATGATAGGCGGTATGTGGAATATTTTCAAAGCTATATCAAAAATCGGCAGAAATGACGTGAGGAAGACAGTGTACGACGCAATGTGATAGGCGAGGCTCGAGATGCAATGTGACACCATGTGCGAGAACCATCAACCAGTTGTAGGTGGACAAGAAGCACAATACAAGCAATGATTATTAATGTAGCAACTAGCAACTGAAAAATAAATGAGTGGAAAATTATTGTAACATGATGATGCCTAAGATATTAATCGTAAACAAAAATTGCAAACACACTTTCTAATCATGAAGAAAATATTTGGCAAGTAAACCTAATTCATTTTGAACTAAAAATTTATTAACAGGTTCTAGCTAGCCTACACCTAAACCCTAGTTTAACCCATGAGGTGACCGAGTTATGTAAAATTAGCTTTCTAGTGCAGCCACCGCATTAGTTTGCCTCCTGCAACGGCAACAATGATTAGGACCAGATCTAGTATCCAAAAGAGTGCAGTAACAACAAAACTTACCTGGGGAGCAGGTGCCATGGCAAGACGATCATAGACACTTCCTAAAGAACATGCCAGAATATATTGCAGAAGCTGAATCCCACTCTCATCTTGATACACAACAATACGTGCTTGAAACTCAACATTTATAAACAACACATAATCATTCATGCACAATCCTGGGCCTGATGGGTGCTGGGTAAGCCATTTCCTATTTATAGGCACATCCACTGAATATGGTTGGTCGAGTTGACCAGCAATCTCATCATGGTGTTAGGGACCATCAGTTTTATGGAATGGAAACAATAATCATGTGCCAAGTGAGTTATAAATGCTTGTGCATCCGAGTGTAGAAACCCTAGTTTTGAAAATCCTAGTTCGGGGTTGCTCCTAAAATCTGTCAAGGACATAAGGATTCGAATCCACTTTTAGTGGAGGCTACAATTCTTCATCATCTTAAACAAACTCCGGACCTTTGAGCAGGGGGTTTCCCACTTTTAATGGTTTGGCGAGATCAACAGGCGAATGGATGTGAACATGGATTATGGTGGGTTGCAAAATGTCAGTGGGCTTTGTATCAACTCGGTCAAATGTTTCCACACTGACAGATTGATAATCCAAAGTATCGGATTCTCTATATTTTCCAGGGTGTAGTGAATTCGATGCGATTATGCAGGGAGGAGCATGGTACTTGGGAATGGTCATTTGAGAAACGGTCGGCAGAAGCTGAGGTGATTCGATTTTCTGATGGGTACTTGAATCTTCCCAAAGAGAATCATAAAATTCTGGTGTCTCCATATGGTCGGAAAAAATATGTGAGTGATAGTCGTCAGCGGTATGATGGAATGTGTTTTCAGATAGGCAGGGATCGTTGTAACCATTGATTTGATCAAGCTGGGTACCTGGCAAGTTAGGCTCCCGGGGAGTTACCAACTGGGATGGGTCAATAAAGAGGACATCGTGAGGTTGCCCAGACAGTAAATTGCTCCTATGACTGTCTAAAGATTTCGAGTGACAAAGATCAGATCTAAAAGATTCATCGATTTTGAACTGTGATTGCGAAACACCATCTGCGTGCTTATGATTGTCGCCAATACCAGTATAAGGAGGTTTTGAATGTCTCGAAGAAATTACTGGTGTGGCAGGGTCAAGAAACAAACCGGGGAATAATGAACGAACTGATTGAGTCGCATGGGCGTTAATCATACAAGGCTTTTCAACATGCACATCCATGTCATTCTGAGGAAACAATGATCTGGAAGGCCCTGTAAGGGAAACGACTGCATCTGGGATAGGAGTCGATTCATAATCCGTATGTGAATCAGATTTAGGACTGTGTCCAGGGAAACATCGAGTGGGCTCGAGGTAGGTTTCATGAACCGAGAGGGATAATGAGCCACTGGGATTTTTGAACTCTGATTCGACATGGTGTGTGAAAGATTCAAAGGTAGTGCAGTAGGCTTTATCCTCTTGCCAGTGTCTATCCTTGCTCAAGACTTTCGAGGTCACAACTCCACTACCCGACAACTTAGGGGGAGGGGTGAGAATATCACAAATAGCAACACTCTCTTTGGAGGCCTGAATGTGGTCTGGACTAGGGGAGATGGACAACGAAGCATTAGGGACAAAATCTGAACAGCCGATAACTTGCGGGTCATCATAGGGAACACTAGGGTCTAACTAAAATTGTTCAAGGGAAACGAGAATCACATACTTGAACTTTTCACTTAAACATTTCCAATCGACATCCCTTTCAGGGAACTCAAAAAAATAATGAACGAATCTGATAGAGAACTCATCTAAAGATTCCTGAGGTTCCATTCTGATGCCATTTAACTTTATTAAAACATTATGAAGATCATACCTGTGAAAGGCTTGTTGTAATTCACTGGCGAGTTGTTCAAAAGAATGGATGGAAGCTTCCGGCAATGTGCGGCACCATGGCTTAGCGCGACCCTCGAGGGTGAGGAAGAAAAGCAAACATATCAAACCTTCATTTTCAATTTCGTAGCACTCACCAAAGTCATAGAAATCTAAAAGGTGTTGGGTAATTGACACCCCATTTTCACCATCAAATTTTAACTGGGACAAGTGATACATAAGTTCATCGGGGATGAAGTATCGAGGCTCATAAAACTCCGACAAACATCTTGGGAGAATGATTTGGGAATGAGCCATTTCAGATATGAGATTAACTGTAGGCTCTCAGGGCTCAGCTTGTCATCTGGCCCTCCTTATAGCGCCAATTTTGTTGATGGGAAAATCTATCCCGGCCAACAGCAGGGGATCTCCCCAGTAAAAGGTCCCAATTAGACCTTGAACCGTTTGGATTAGGGATCCCGTCCGGGGTGTGGGTCCAGCTACCACTGATTTCTCCTTTGCTTGGGGTCTCGCTTAAACTCTATAAAACAGTGGATACACACCTAATCAATTGATACAGGACATATGATTAATGCATTAAATGTACATAAGACACTATGAGTATCAAAAGAAAATAATAAAGCATGAAGACCGAAGGAAGTGTTGTTAGCAACACGTCATTAGGTTCATGCTTGTAAGCTATTCTGACCATGAAAGAAACAGTTCCTCATGGCGAGAAAACCCTTCACTTCCTAAAGGTTTTAAATGATAACACAAACGCAGATAAACAAAGTCATCAACATTCGCTAAGAAGGTGAAATAAACTCAACCAGCATTAACATACTCAACAAACTGTTATGTAACTATGATGTGAGTTAAAGATACAGTTCCCTTAACCTAAAGATGTTCAGAAACTAAAAATATAATACTCAACAGTGCTCATACATGAAACAACACCAGATCCACAAAGGGATTTTTCAAAATGCTTGTATTCCTCATTAAATGTATAATCTACTGGTAATACAATGTACTCAGCTCGAGTCCCAAACAAAAGATCCTGTTACAAGCTCCCGAAGGATTATTTATAATACAAACCTACCCCTTGGGCTCCCTTGAATTTTCATCTTCTTGACCGTTGGGCTGCCTTGTGACCCAGTCTTTTCTGTGACCTGCGACCTGAGCTATTTTTGCGACCTGCGACCTGATTGGGTTGCGGGGTCGCAGGTTGTAAGAAAATTTCCAAGGTGCGACCTTGCAACCCTGCGACTGGGTCGCAGGGTCGTGGGGTCGCAGATCGTGAAAAAAAGATGAAAATGTGACCTTTTGACCTTGTGACTAGGTCGCTGGGTCGCGGGGTTGCAGATCGTGGAAAAAGATGAAAATGCAATCTTGCGACCTTGCGACTAGGTCGCTGGGTCGTGGGGTCGCAAATTTCGGGAAAATAAAAAATGCAACCTTGCGACTTGCTGGGATTTGCGACCTCGTGACCTCGACAGACATGCGACCTGTGACCTCCTGGGATTTGTGACCCTGCACCATCCGCGACCTGCAACCTAGGCAGATATGCAACCTGCGACCTTGGGCAGATCAATGAGTTCCTTTTGCCTTTTCTTTCAGAGATCTCATGACCTTGTTCTCTGGAGGCTAGCCTTAGCCCTCGTCATGAAATGATAGCTACTATTTGCTGGTGATGTCACTTCCACGCTAAGGGAGTTTGCATGTGATGATAAGTGGGTAGAATGGTTTCTGTTTCGAGCAAGATACTGAGCATCCACATAACACGAGGTTTTGAGTTTGATCTGAAACCCAGATCTGCATCCTCCGGAGAGAGCTAGCATTTTTTTCGATTTGGGTAGACATAGCTGCTCCAGCATCTTCTCATATAACTTGCAGATAAGCGAATTTAAATCAGCCATATGTATATATATATACACATGTTAGGGAATCAACATAAAAAATACAATAACTTTATCATAGTAAAAATCAGTTGGACCCCTATGTGGTCAGGCGCTGTGTCACTATGTCATCAGAGTGAATGGTGTAGGCTCTCCATGCGCCTCTTCAACTACTGCAAATGCATATTAGTATGGTTGTAGACCGAGTTCGAAATGCAGACTCAATTGATGGGCAGTGTCGGCTTGGGCAACATGCTCCTTATGTCCTCCGTGACATCCATTATGATATGCACTAACGATACATTTTCCAATTCTTGAGACACGCTCATGATACTCTTGGGACGAGACTGCGGAGAACCCAAGCGTAGCCATGACTTCGGAATAGTTGAAAAGATTAGCCACACACATAAATTTGCTTTGAGGCAACGCCTTCATCAGAAATAATTCCTTGGGCTGCTGGTAAGGCCTGCAAATTACGTGTAACTATTCCCACTCTAAATGTAACCCAACTCTCACCTTTACGTCTGCTCCAACGTTTAACCATAAGTTGAAAACCCACCACGTGGTCCTTTCACGTCGGCTGCCATGCAGACTTGGGACAGATATGCTGAAAACCCATCCACGCAGTTTGACTATCAACGCACCATGGTTACTACGTTGCTGCCGCACGTTTATTAAAATATTTTGCTCCCTGTTTAAATACAGCCTTTGACTACTACATATATACTTTCTCCAAGCGTTTATCCATCGGTTTAAAACTACGCTGATGTCTTCATATAGTTCGGCATTCCTTTTGATTATACCCGGACAATAGTTATTACAACATTTTCATTGAAAATCTGTTATAAGGTCTAGATCCATGTTTAAACGTAGCTTTGACTACTTATTATATATCTTGCTCCAAATATTTATTGAAAGTTGAAAACCGCCATCGAATGTTTAGCCCCATGCAACGTGTGCATGTAGTTTTGCATTGGGTTTCAAACGTAAGGTTGACTGCTATATGTATATACTTGTTCCAAAGAATAAACTCTGCATAGGGATGTTTACGTTGAATCGTAACGCATTTTCATATAATTTTGACCCGCGTTTTGATTGTAACATTGACCACCATATATATATATGCCTCAAATATTCTAACATAAGACTTAGGCATAAAAGTATTCGGTCCTAACTGTAATGTTCCTCTCGACGGTCTTATATGGTTTTGAGATCATATGTGATTGCGCCTAGGCTTAAATATACAACGTCACCTTAGTCCAAGGATGTGCGCCCACTTATAATGCTTGCACATAGTTTTCTCCACAATCTCCGATGGTTTTGAAACCATATGATTTCTTTGCCTTGGTTTAATCACACCATACTTAAAACCATACCCTTGGTCCACACATTTGCGCCCACCCTATAGCTCGGGTTTAATAGATATTGTTTCTCAAAGGTGTGCCAACGCCTTGAATCAGATTGTCATTCCCTATTTAAATCTTTTGAGTCCGCTTTGTTCGCTCGGGCTATACTTCGAGCTAGGCTTGTCGAAGTGGTGAAATACGTTGCTTGGTGTGCAGACCTTGGCATGGAGCTAACATTATGCAGGATCTTCAAAATTTCCCTTTTGAATTTATGCTTATTTTACCTCCTTCTAAAATAGCAGCAATTGAGATTGTTTCTTGATTAGCACCCCCACCAAAATGCAACTTCCTGCTAGTGTGTCATCATCATTTTCATTTTCAAACAATCTTATCCTCAAGGTCATCAAGCATCGATAGAGCAACACCATGATGAGTAAGAATGTCATCTTCTCCATCTGATAAAGTGTATTTGTCATTCTTAAGCATCTGTGACTGTCGCTCACTCTGGAATCTAATGATAGCCTTATTTGCATCTTCAAGAGCGTCAACACTTTCCTCAGACCGCATCTCCAAGAAAACATTAGCTTTGCCACTTTGTTTGTATTCTTGTAAGAGAGTCTTCTTCCTGGTAATTGGCAACTTCCCTCACCATTGTGCTCTTGTTAGTTGGGTTCCAATATCTTTCTCCCAACACGATGGTGATATTCTTTGGTACATCATCTGCGGGATCGCCTGCACGTAACATTATACATTAATTATTTTACAGTTACATTTTAGAGAGGTGCCCCCAAAATAATAAATGTTAGACTATGAGCTCAGCGAAGTACTAAAAAAAAATGCCCGGACAATCCATGATACAAGCGCTCTTAATGTAAATACACATAATTTTTCATTCGAATGTATGCATGGTGATCCTTTCACACATGGTGTGATTGCAACAACAGCACCTGCTCATGAGGGCGAAACAACTCATGAGGGGTTGGGGATAGGTCGTTGGGATATCGCTGATTGCAGGTTCGGTGAAAGACCCTAACGACTAAGCGAGCAGAGGGGAATCCGAAATTTTAAATATACCCAAAATTTTGGGTGGTGTTGTAGCGGCTACAACACAGCCTTATATATCCTCCCATTTGATCTGAGCCATCCGTTCCTCCTAGATCCAATGGCCAGTGGGGTCCTTCCCTTATTCCTTCATCCTCCATTCTTTTTCTCCTCGACATATCTCCATCATTGATCCTCAAGATCTAATGGCCCTCACTTCCCCCAATCCTCCGTTCTCCTGACCCCATCCATTACCCCTTTGCTTCCCTGATACAATCTTAACCGTCGATCTTGCTGATCCAATGGTTCCCACTTATCCTCACCATTCAAACTCCGCCCAACAAACTTTCACCCCACGCAATGAACATCCTGCTACACGAAAAAGTAGATGACGTCTGCAACCTGTCCCACCACGGATCTCGTCCCTTTGCGCTTCCTCTCAACTATTGATTTGGCCCCCCCAGATCCAACGGTCCAGATCCCGTTTCATGCCCAATTCACAAATCCTCCCCAACGTGCAAATTTAATGCAAAATGGGTGGTTTTCATTGGGACACATGTCAACCATTGGCATGTATCATTTTCGCCCAACCCCAAACCATTTACCACCCAAATCCTGTGTGAATACCACCTCTGGTATTCCTGAAAACCTCCATTGCATATTTTCATGCCAAACTCTATTTTGAACCCTGGCTTTCATGGTTTTTCACCATGAGGCCATTTTCCGCTACATCCACCACCTCTGCACGCTCCTCCGCCTCCGCCAAAGCCCTCTGAAGCAGTTTAAGCCCCCGTGCAAGTTTTATTTAACAAGTTTTATGTTGATTTGCAGGTTTAATCGCAGTTTTGTAGCATAGAAATTGTCCCACAGTCACTAAAGGTGACAAAGGCCAAGGATGATGGACATTTTTTAGCCAATGAAAGCCTCCAGTGCGCCAAAGCCATATGTACATCAAATCGAAGAAAACAGTGAAGATCATTGTAAAGAGATTTAAAGTTAAATGTTAAGCATAAAGCCTGAAGATCAAAGCTTAGTCAGTAGATTTACAAGGATAAAGTGCAGTTGAAGACAAAAAAATTAAATTCGAAATAGTCAATAAAGGACAAAGAGCCCGAAAGATGATTAAAGGAGGCCTAAAGCTATATCAAAGGCCTAATTAGAGTTTAAAGAGCATAAGTAGACATATCAACAGAAATATGGCTTCGAATGACAAGTCACCAAAGCCTTTAAGTCTCCAAAAGATCAAAATACCACCTACAAACTTATTTACCTCAAAAGAATACATATTAAATTCACAGTTAGAGATATTATCAAAGACAGCTCAGAAAGTAATTTCCAGCTACCAAAAGCCTCAAAAGTCAACAAAAGTGACTGAAGTAGATGAAAGCTAATGTAAAAATCAATTAATAGAGTTAAGACATTATATATCTTCTCCATTAGGCCTCCCAAAGGTCGAGAATCATTTACTCTGTATTAATTGAATATTTAGACCTTTTTGTCACTCCACCTCCTCAATTTACCTATATATATCATATGAGGAGCCTAGTATTATAGTTGGTTGGATACTTGTTGAATGTAAATATTTGTTGAAGTTGTTGACGCTCTGTTAGTGATTGAAGAAAGATAGGCTGAGAAGAGAAGTTTGAAGCTGTAAAGACCTACTGGACTTAAATATTTTAACTGGTTTGAACATCAAATACACAAGCTGATTTATGGGATCATGTTCTATGTCAATGGTGATGTTTTTCTTACTGTAATTGTGGTTTTTCTTATGTTTTCATACTATCCATTTTCTCTGATAAAGAACAACAAATTTAGATTAGGATTTACTGTAAAAGGTACCCTAATTTTCACTGATAAGCTTTATATCTATGTTTTCTTCTAATTGTGTGTTTGAGGATAATTCAATAGAGTATAACCAGTCAAGAAATGTTGGTGAGCCCATGCCTTGCTGAGTAGAACTTGAGATATTGTTCTTGAATGATATTTTCACTGCATGCTAAGTAAATTTAAACTAGGGAAGTCTATGGTTAGCCCTGTCCTCTAGTGTTTTCTCCAACAGTTGTTTTGAAAGTTTCCCTAAGAGTATGCCAAAAGGAGGACAGGTTCAATGTCCTTACATGATCTTAGGCTACTTTTTATGTTTATCTTAAATGTTTTCCCTTAAGATTATGCCTAAATCAGGATAGGTTCAAAGTCCTTACTTGATCTTAGGCTAATGTTTTCTAATTTCTGAAGGTAGTCAAGAGGATTACTAGATTGTTGTCTGAAAAGTTGGCTTTAGTAAAAATTTTCCCAAAGAAGTCTATGGTTTGCCCTGTCCTTTGGCCTGCTTCAAACAGTTACTTTGAAAGGCTTTTCTTGTTTAGTGAATTTAATAGATTCTTAAATGGTTATTAGCTTTTCTTCTTTCACAACACTTTTAATGTTCCATATCACAAATCAATCTAAAGAGATCCTTTGATATAGATGACTTGCCCCATGGACCACTCTTGAAACTTGTTGTGCAATTAAATCCTTTTGTGACTCCATGGCCCAATGGATTGATACTGTCTTTTGACCTATCCTATCAGCTGAAACACTCTTCAACCTAATCTCACCTTCACCCTTCTAGTGACCTTTTCCTTTCCTGATATGCATCCCAACCAATCAATCAGACAAACAAGTTCCATTGAGCTTCATAACTATCCTAATATCATAAACTAAGCATAAAGAAATATCTTTTGAAAACACTTATATAGAGAGATCCCTCTCTGAATCAAGGAAGGCTAGGTCCTAGGATTCCAAAGTGGTTCTGATGTGGGCCCTGCAGCATTTTTTCTTGCCAATATTGCAAACTACGAGAGCCTAACAAGTACATTTACTTTCTCTCTTTTTTTTCGTTTTTTCCTACCTTTTGCATAAAAAGTATCACTTTTTCTATATTTATATTTTGCATGTGTTTTTTCCCTCTTGCGTGCTTATTTTATAGTATCATTTCACATTCTAAGTCCTTTTGAATTCTATTAATCATTTCAGATCTATCTATTTATGTGTGGTATCTTCCTCTTCATCACTGCAATTGCATATTTCCCCCTTCCAAGAAAAATGTTTTAGTTTTTTCTCTTTATTGATCCGACATGCACCTCCCAGGACCTGTCCCTCTACAAATATGAATTTTGCATCTCTAGTCATTAATGGAACCATCATCGCTTAATATGATTGAAAAATGCACAATCCCTAGATTCAACTACAAAATGCACAGTTCTAGCCATTAGTCTCTAACTTTTTTTCCATTGTTGATGTGAACTGCGCAGTCATAGAGCTCTCTCTCTCTAGAAGTTGAAAATTTCACAATCACAAGCATAAACTGTTAAATTTTCCTCTTCCTATCCAATCATGCATAGATTTTCCTATTATTCATTATGCAGTGCACACTTTTGGTGACCAGTCAAGTCACTCTTGCCTCATGTTTACTTCTTCTACTAAGGATTTGCACAATATTTCCCCTCAATGATTGCTTGTTCCATTTGATATCTTGATAGAGTAGGTGATTATCTAAGGAACTAACTTATGTTTTCATGAGTGAATATCTAATTCCATGTTCTACCAAAAAATATATTATCATTCTCACGTCCATTACAAACACAATGCCTTTGGTTACAAGACAAGTGCGAACTAAGGAGGCCACTGAAAGCAGTAGTAAGGGTGCAAGAGAAAGTTCCAAATCAAGAGAGTCTATCCTGGAAGATACCAACTATTTTTTGGATGATTCCTTTACTATATCATGGCTAATCATCAAAGATGCTTTCAACAAGAAATAGTTCCCAAAGGATATAGAAGATAGGGAAACTTACATCAATGTTAAGAGATCCAGGTTCCACAGAATTTCCTCCCAAGATCTAGTATTACCATTTGCATAAGTAATTGAATGTATATTGTAGGGTCTAGACACCTAGAAAATGGTTTTCAATACTGTAATTAGGCAAGAGAAACTAGGTACAATGCTTCTACATAAAATAGTTTAGGCGATGAAATGATCCCTTCTAACACAACTCATATATCAGATATCGTTCAAGAAGGAAATATACCGAAAGTGCCCCATATAGATAGTGTTTTTAAGCCAAAGAGGAAGATTATCTATGATCCTTAAGAATTTAGGATCAAAAAGTTTAAATAAAATCCAAACATCAAAGGTGCAATTGAAGGAGAAAAGTAAAGTCAGGAATTTGAAGAAACTCAAAGGAAGAGATAGGAAGAGGAGTAGAAAAAGGAAGCATAGCATAAGAAAGAAGAATGAAGGAAATACGAAGAGGAATAATTAAGGACAAATAAAGGAGGCATGCAAAGAAGAAAGGAAGAGTTAATAATGAGAAAATAATAGGAGACTAGAAGGAAACAACAAGAAGAATCCTAATAGAAGAAAAAGGAAGAAGAAGAAAGGAAAAAAATATTAGAAGAAGAAGAAAGCAGGAGGAGATAAGAAGAGTATTTGTAGGACTAACAAGAGGATGATGAACAAAATGAGGATCATCAAGAAGAAAAAATGATGTTGATTTAAAAAAAAACGATCTATGACACGCAACTCCTCTTATTGGTGGCCATATCCCATTCAGTGAAATGGGAATAGTTCCTTTTGTTGAATGACAGGGTCATGGATATTTCAAGCTTTACCTTCGATCAACATAAGAGAAGAACAGTGCAATAGAGAAGAATTTATTTTCTGAATGACTCTCATCACCCTATTTCCGTTAACACAAAAAGGGTATTTGTGCAAAATACTAGGAATAATCCAAGATAAATTGCAATAATGAATGAAACATTTGTGAATCCATTAAGGAGAAAATTGATTTATTAATGAGAGAAAATTAAGCTTTGGTAAAGGAATTGGTTTCTATACGGAAACATGTTGATCATCTCATGGATTAGAATCAAAGGTTGTCTTCCACTTGTGCTAGCAGGATGGAACTAAAGGCAACTACTCTTGAGGAAATCAAGCCTATGGAAGACACTACAAAGTAGTTATATGATGAGGTGTTAAATCTTCATGTGGAAATGGTGCTCTTTCATGAAGTGAAAAAAGGATCACAAAATATGGCGAGGGCCCTAAAAAAAATTACAAAGCCATAGATGTGATCCAGGACAAGGGAAAAAAATATATGGATACACCTGTAGTGTTGGTTAGAAATAGAAAACAAGATGTTGAAATAGATAAAGAAAAAAGAAAGGTATTCTTACAGATCTATGAGAAAATCCATACTTATGTTCCCAACACCATAAAAACTATTTGCAACTATATAATGGATTTGATTCCATGGTGAGGATGCACACGATACATTCTATTGGTACAATTATGGAGCTAAAGATGAGGAGTGTTTTTTTTTTCTAAGTTGGTTTAATCTATTAATAAAAACATAGTGTACATAGCGAGCATTCACCTCTAGGCTAGCTAAAATGGCTGACGCTGGAGTGATGCTAAATAAATAAAAAAAAATTATCAGAACTTCATAATGTAGGCCGCCCGTGACCGAGAAACCAACCCAAAAATTTCTTGCCCAAGCATGGGAAACCAGCATACTGTTAATGTTCCAGAACTGCATGTGCATCAATAAACTAGATATAGCTATGTTATAGAGCATTCATTCTAAACTTTCAACAATACACCGATTCGAAGACCAAAAACACCAAAAAATAGAAGAGAACCTTTCATGAGACTAGCTGTAGTTGTGGGGTGGATTTTCTTCCACAATTGAGAAGTTGTAGCCTTCATCTGGGTCGCCAGCCATTTCTTTGGGCTTATGGGCTGAGAAATCAGATGAGGAGGGAGAGTGTGAACTTTTCAAGGTTGATTCCTCATGCCTAGAGCCATCGCTACTTGAGGATGGAGAGCTAGAGCTATCACTGCCAGAAGTTTCGGAGCCATTTTTCACTGGGAGGGCGATTACCTTCCAAGCAACCTGGGGAGGCTTGTCCAAGATGGTGGACTTACTTTGCCTCTTTTGTGCCCCAGAGCTTTGCCTGGCCTCATAAGATGCCTCCTCCTGGAATGCAACTGTGATTGTTTTAGTAACCCGAGGTCTATTCAAATCACTGCAGAAGATGAAACTTGCAACATTGTTGTTAGAAGGTTGGATATCTGCTTCATTTCTGGCTGAGAGGGGTGGCCTCAAACCACTGCTACTGCATCCTCCGTCACCTCTGCCGCTTCCACCCCGCCGGCTTCACATGCGATGACGATGCTGCATACTTATATTTTGAATGGCAGAAATGGAATGTGTGAAGGCGGAGTCGTGAGAGGGGGAGGAAGGAACTTGTGTAGACCCAAATGAAGGTGAAAGCATGGGCGAAGGCGGAGGACAAGGAGGTGGAGGAGAATTGAACTCAAGGATTGAGTGAAAAGAATGATAGTTGGGGCTACTCAGAGCCAAATTCTTATGCAAATTATAGAGAGAATCCAAGCTGAGGTGGAAGAAAACAGGAGGGCTCGAGCTAAACAGAGTGGGAAGATTGAAGGCGAGAGCAAGGGAGAGAGCACGCGCCATTCTCATGGAAGACCTCACACACGTGATATTAATGGTGAGCGAGTGGAATAATGGTAAAAAGTAGGCCACGTGCAGGTATTTAATGGCCAAGGTACCATAAGTGAATGGCAGCAAGTGGCTTGGACAGCTGTTGTGGTCCTCGCCAGCCACCGACCAGCTGTTATGCAACACCCACATATGGGAAAGAGGAGGAGTGTTATCAAACAAGGGATAGAAGATTTATTGGATAAAATTAAATATGAAACTACTTCAGATGAGCTCGAGGTGGAAAAATAATTTATTCTACATTATGTGACCATGTTATCAAATATACACAAAGTTAATCATGTTGCTAAGAAACATTCAAGCATTTCCAAGACAATATATCTAAATTATTTGGACAATAAACCATATAAAGTATAGAAGTACTAGTAAATATTTAGCACATAGTAGTAGATTATAAATATTGGCACCAATATATTACTACAAAGTTACATGTTACCATGATCGAGTTTCAATTTCCATAATTTTAGGCATGACATATATTTTATCTTCTAGCTAATACCCACATTTTCTCTTATTTTTATTTTGTATTTCAAAAATAATAAGAGAATGTAAAATGTGTAAAGTGTAATTCCAAGAGTCACATAGTGAATATGAAGAGTTAATATATATCTCAAAGGTTAAAGAGGACCTGAAAAGATAAATGGAATCTTAAAAGCCACGAGGGAGCTCAAGAGTCACAAGGGGAGATGAAAGGTCACCTCACTTGTTGTAAATAAACCCTCATAACTCAAGCTAATGGATTGTAATTTTGGAGATATAGCCTTGGCTTGTGTAATTTAGCATAGGGGAGAAGATCCTTCTTCAGAGAAACATGTGGAAACTTCATGTTCCACTATCAGGGCTACTGTCTCACAAAGCTTACTTACTTACTGGCCTCAAAGTTATGTGCATGATCTCTTGTGTCGTTTATTGCAGCAAAGGAATTTCCTTAAGGTAATGTTAATTGTGGTTGGGCCCATATTCTAGATGTGGTTTCTATACCAAATAGTGTGAGGTATAATTGGGACTATATATTGGGACGACCCCCTTACTATTAGTGGTTTCCAACACTTTCAACAGAATTTGGCTCTAGAAGGAGGGTTAGATGACATGCTGAGCCCATGAAGTCTTTATTAAATTAATCTTAAATGGATTCCTCCAAAATCATAATTCCATGATGCTTTTATAAGAGTGAAAATACTAATTTTTTTATAAGAATCATTGATAACTTGTTCAATCTGAAACTTAATGGCAGGGGTCAAATGACAATTCTTGAGCATACCCTTCAGTTTCTTGAATTTTTTTTATTCTTATGGAAATAATTACGAAGATGTTTCTTGTAGGTTTTTCATTCTCACTCTTAAATTATGTGTTAGACAACTGTGTCATACATTACCATCTTCTTCTAGTGAGATTCACTAATTCGAGCAGTTTTTCCTGGAGCTTCCCCAAGCCTTTGATAGGTATAACTATTAGAATGTGTATAAGAATATCATTAGCCTTAGAATGAAATATGATAAATATTTATACAATTTTCTTGATGGCTTCCTTCACTTTTGTTATGAATTTTCTGAGGATGATGTGGATTAGGATGTTATGGAAATTTTCAGTATTTAGTTCATTTTTCTTTACAACCAACTAAAAACACTTGGTTAAATTTTAGTCTCCGTCTCTATCTGAGCCTATGTATTTAAGAGTTCATGATGATTTTATGAGAAATAATTTTCCTTCCTAAAAAAATCCTTGGTTTATTTATGATTCTCGTGTCTATTACAAGATTCCCATTCCTCAAATTGATTAGAATATTAATCGGTTCAAGGGTCAACTTGTTTGAGTAGATAATGGAAAGGGAGGGAACTTGATCGAGAGAACTTATTGTAGAGGTATATACAAAGATTCTTTGTAAAAAAAGGAACAACCTCTCTTTCTTGATAAATAAGTTGGGATTCCTCTTCCACCTATGGAAATAGAAACGTCAATAAAAATTCTAATGAGCATAATGTAATAAAAAATAATTTGTGAAAGAAGAGAAAGGATTCCTATGCAGAGGGAAAATAAAGCAACAATGATGGGGTGCTGAGAAATCCCACTGGAAGAGAAGAAATTATTTGTATTCCATGAAGTGACTCCACTAAGGTACTAAATAAGCTTCCCAGAAGTAGAGAAACACCAAATATGGAATTAAGACTCTAAAATATTAAACATGCATATTTATATGCTCCTTCTCCCTAATCTAAACAACTAAAACTTGACTTTCTCTATGAATGTGTTCATACGACGAGATAGATATAGGAGACTACATCCAGAATTGGGCTAAGTAAGGAAACTATGGTGATCAACAGGATGAAAAAATAATTCTTGAAAGCTAAACATTGTGCATAAATTTTGACCTAGACGAAGAAGCTAGGGTTCTTCAAGTGAAACACAAAGTGTGTTAATTTGTAAGCATAATGAAAAATTCCAACCATGGGATGAAATTCTTCTTTTAGAGAGGACCAACTTTGACTATTGAAGCACTCAATTTGGACAAGGGAAAGTATATTTTTTAATTAAACCCCACATGTGCATATTTGATCAGGTCGACCGTAAATAAAATTGGACACCCTTGGAAGGATATAAATAAAAGTGACCTCAACCTCATTTGGACACCATAATTATTATATTTTATTCAATTTTTTTTTTTTTCTCACACAAGTTTGAGATATTTCATGGAAAGTTAGTTGGCACAAGTCTAACATTGCAGGGTTGAAGCTTGCACGTGTGCTAAGTTTTTGGTTTTTAACCACAAGAATGAAAGAAGATATTTCTGGTCACAACCTCGGGCATGTAGGCCTATGCTTGAAATTTAAGGGGTTTTCCCGTAGCTTTTTTTCCATGGTCTCTGACCAATCCTGATGTATCTTTGTGTCAATGCTTTTATTTAATTTTTTATGTTCTAATACATTGTTGATGATGTTGTTCTTTCTAAATAATTACATATTTTGATGAATAATGTTGTAAAATTGAATAATGATATGATTTTATGGGGTGAAATTAATATAAAATGCAATTATGAAAGCAAAGAACAATATATCCATAAGAAAATTTAACATGGTATTATATCTAGATTGAATAAAAGTTGTTGAATATCAACATCTATGAAGACACCTTTGATTGAAGCAAGAGAATATGGAGAAGACTTAAATAATACTAGGGTTTGAAGGAAACCCTAGGAAATTCAGTTATTAGGGTTTGATACTATGAGTTTAGGAATAAAACTTGGTTTATGGAAAATATTTGAGATACACAATCTAGAAATCCTAGCATGGTCAATGTGAATATATTAGAGAACTTGTGATATATTTGATGAAGCCCTAGCTGGGATAACCTCTATTATGCTTGGTTATTGATGAAATTGGTCCAAATATTGAAGGAAACATTTGACATATGGATAATGGATGGTAATGACTCTTGAAGGTGGATTCAAGAGGGAGATGATATCCTCTCATCAAAATATAAGTACCCTTTAGATTTATGTTACCTCCTTGTGATTCTATTATTGTTTGGATTATTAGTTCTAACCTCTTGATGAGATGTGATAAGTGTATCCTTCTTGATTATCATCTAAGATGTAGGAAAACATGACTAGTGTAGGAAGAGAAGAGATACATTTGCCTATGACATGGAAGTTTACAAAGTTTTCGTGTTTCCAATGTCAAATAAGAATATACATGGGTATCTTAATACAACAAGGTATGTATGGTATATTATTTCAATTTTATGTTTGAGCTGCAATATTAGATGGCAAGGTAAACCATAAGGTATGATGGGGATTTCACCTTCATCAATTACTCATATATATGAAAGTAGGTTTGATTCACATCATGAGATGATGCACTTGGTACTGGAAAAGTATCTTACATTGTATTAAGTCATGGTAAAACCACTTAGAAACAATGATTTTTGTTATACTGATATACTTGATATTTTGCAAAGCATCTTTCATTTTAAACATAATGGATTTCCTCATCTTATAAAGAAAGGAAAAACATTGATTATTATATATGGTATCTTGATACTATTGATAGTGTTTGCAACAAGCATGATGATAGAATTATAAAAATAAGATTAATATTCAAGAGCGTTTTGTTGACCTTGTTTATATTTTGATAAGATTAGTGAATTAGACAAATGTGATAAATTTGGATGCCCTGTCCTGATGATTGAATCATATAATAAAGAAGTGATGTAGTAATTATGATCTTTGAAGTATAGTGATTAAATTTTTAGCCTCACTAATCATAAAATTCTACGTCTTGATGAAAATTTGATGTCATGTGATGATGAAGTAGTTTAAGCTAACATGTTATGTCCATCATGGATATATGTTTTAGAACATAATATAGTTGGATTTCATGATCTAAAAATTTGGATGATGCATGATAGAATTATGATAGAGAGGTTGATAACTTGAATAATTATGACTGAAATGGTTGCTCATTAAGAGGTAAAAACTCTTCATGAGATACCTACACCTATTATCATTTGCATTAAATGTGTAGAAATGTATTTAATAATGAAGTATGATTTTATGGACATGAATAGTTTAAATATCAATGTTGATAGTATGGATCATATTCTAAATCTGAGAAAAGTTGGTGACCCTCAGTTTAAGCCCCACCCACATGGAATCAATATTATTGGTGTGGTTATAAGACTTACAACTACACGAAATAAATCCTATGGGTGTGTTTATGCTTGTAGGTCACAAAAAATGAAGCTAGTATGCATAAAATCATGAATACACGAGGATTATGATAGTCCTACAGATATGGAGCAAAAAAAAAAAAAATCTATGAGCAGGGAAGTTTGAATGCTTGAATTACTATAGAGAATTTGAATGTGTCGACTAAACTTGTGTTTGTAGGGGACCAAAATATGCATATCATCATGTTTTGATTTGATCATTGAAGCTAGTATATGTTAGTATTTGATAAAAATTGCAATATTCTGACAAGATTTGGCATGTTGGCTTGGATTATTGATGATGCTTTAGAAATTTGAGTTTATGCTTGATAGTTCATAGATATGTTTTGGGTTATGGAATGATTGAACTCACTATGATACAAAAATAGGTTTTTCATTTGCCTTGATGATAGTGCTATGTGGGCATAATGAATTTCAGTGATTAATGTTGATATTGATTTTGTATTGGCTTCATTGTTTTTGGCACATTGGTTTAATTATAAAAAATTGTGATTTAGTATGTCACAATATCACTATGAATCGATGAAACTTATATGAATTTTTTTTGGTATATTCATGAAACGTATATGACTTTTCCTTGATGTATGCATTCACATTTAGTGGCAGAAATGATTCATGATATGACCATAAGGATGGCTCGATGAAATTTGATATTTATTAATAACAAATTTTTGACATGAAAATAGATGAAATCATGACTTGATATTTGGATGTGAGCTCTACCTGACATTTGGTCGAAAAATTTTGTCACAAGGATATTGACATAAAATTTTATAATTTTCATATTATTTTCTATATGGCATCTAAAGGTTGATAAGTTGACTTAGTTTATTTGATTGCACAATATTTATTTGTGTAAGGATGATCATATTTATTTTATCAGTGTTATGTTTATAGAAAGAATTACAATAAGTAAGCTTTACGAGCTTGATATGTCTCCATTGATAGTTATCTAGTGAAGCCAGGAGGATGTGCCAATCCAAACCTCTACATAGAAAGTGGTCCAAGGTATGAATCTGATTTTGGTTTGATATGTGGATGGTATATTATTGATAGGTAATGAGCCTTTGATGATCATAGTAAGAGGGAGATGGCCTCTGGAGTTTGAAATGAAGAATCATGGCATGATGAACTACTTTCTGAAGCTTGGATTTTAAAATATATATCGTGAATCTATTGAAGAGTTTGTGGAAAGTGGAAATATAAATCTTTGGACACTCCGATTAAATTTCAAGAAGTTATGAAGATATTTTGTTGAACCTGACTTGGCAATTGATAGTTGATTGAAGCATCGTTTTCCAATGTGAGCACCTATTTGTATAATTGTTTCATCAATTCATGATTGAAATGCTTCATAAACATTGAGCTTCCACCAAGAACCCTTCGATATATTTGCATGGTGCTGTTTCCCTTCATCAATTTTCTAAGAGGGTTGGGAGATTGGATTCAAGCCTCCTAGCTAAAAAAATCCAATTAAATCAGCTATAGGGGAAACTATCAGGCCCTAGAGCCATGGAAAAAGATCTTAGGTAAAAAAATTATGCTCATGGGACACTCACCAGGTAAGTACAATTTCCTAAAGGAGGATTTTTTCATGATCATGCACTTTGAATTAATGACCGAGTAGTTTTTGGGTCGATCAATGTCCATTTTCGCCTAAACAGTCATGAGAATCATTTCGAAGGGGTAACCTATGTAGATGATAAGTGTGCGTGACCCCCCATAGTTGACAAGCCAAACTATCGAGCCCATCGATCCAATGATCTAGACTCAATTCGAGGGATATCTGATGGATATGACTTCTCGCTTCTCCAACCATCAGAGCATGGTGGGGACCACACGCCGTGAGGGATAGTCCGTCGACGCCATTTCAGGTGAGTGGTGAATTCAAATTTAAATGGTAACCTTTCCACCCCATGCTCCCATCCACTTGTCCCCTGTCACCCCCCAATTGTATTTTGCCATGTGTAATCTCCATGACATTATTCCATGCCGGCTAATTATTTACCTCTCTCCATGTATAAAAGCCTTTCTTGCCTTAAATTTTTGAAAGTTGGTATTATTTCCTAGTGCATGTGTCTCTTTCCATTATGTTGTTCTAAAATTTCATTCGAGAACTCAGCGAGTATGAAATCTCCCTCCAATGATGTTTATATTTTTCTCCAGGAAAACCAAGTAACTAGTTGGTCCCTTTCACCACCAATATTTTGAAAAATCATTATAACATGAATAAAGTGGCCCCCGAGACACCTAAATCCTGGGAGGCCAAACCATCCTCCAGTTTTGACCATCTCATAGACACAAAGGTACAAATTACAGACCCCTCTTGCGCCTAGCACCTCTCCGACCTCTATTTCAACTTATATGGTAACAACGTCAGAGGAGAAGACCCATTTTGGGTGGTCTACTTAGACCCGTACTACAAAATTGCACCCTTAGTGCACAATTTTCTTGAGTTTCTCTCCTACTTGATAGTTGCTTACATAGATGAGAAAAACTTCTTTGTTTTCTCCACAAGGGTCAAAATCTTTGAGATAACCCCAGATCTAATTCAAAAATCCCTGATCCACCATAGATCCATTGAACCCCAATATTTCATTGAAACCACATTGGTCTATTACTACACTACCCTATATGCTAATGAGAAACAATCCCTTCTACAGATGGTCCTATCCCCTAGCCTACATTTTTTACATGTTACTGACAATTTCCCTATAACCCATGTTGTTGATCCTATTCATCCCATTATGTCCCTAATTTCTCACCTTTTTGGAGATGATGGTGCAAACATATATATTAAAGCCTCTCTAGGGTTCCTAAGGAAGATGATGTAGCCTAGCCATTTATTCTATATCCTTCCTTACCTAACTGGAGCCATAAGATTCCAACTATGCCATTTCCATAGTACCTCCTATTTTAGGTATTATTCATTACTATTCTTCTTATCTGTGTGAACTCATGTAGATGAGCTCAAGTGCCTAGGTCTCAGTGTGGTGGCCTCCAAAAAAGAAATGAAATTTGTTTTTGACTGAGACATTGTTGCTATAAAGAGGGCATATGCTAATGGATATGCAATTTATATCCTCCTATATGGCCATTTCCTATAATATTATCGATGTTGGTTCCCCTCCCACAGTTCTTGCTTAGTGAAAATAGATGCTTGAACTTAGCAAGGACAACAGGGTAGGGGACTAGTACATTTTTTAGGATTACATAGAAATTAAGGTTTATGGGTGCAAGATCCCTCCCTACTGCTTGTCTGTGATTATGACCATGAGGATTTTCACTCTATAATTCATTAGATAGAGCCTTAATGTAGAAAGAGTTCACTTGTTTCTTGCTAAGAATATAGTCGTAAGATAAAATGGAAATCTAACTTTGATTTGTGGCATGTTAACATAGAGATGGAGATCGAGACGCCAACGATGAAGTATAAGGCACAAAAAAGGAATGCTAACCAAACTAGAGATGTGGAGATGGAGGATGTATGCTCCAGTAAAAAGGAAAATATAAAAGAGGTAGAAGAAGAATAAATTGAGATCGGGCTAGTAGAGATAAGACCCAATCAACTAGGCTTCAAAGTGACTTTGGAAGACCTAGTATGGACTGTTCCTTCATCCTCTTGAGAGGTAGCTATTTAGGTTCGTAAGGAAGTTCAACTGCTACCTAGTGAAGCTGGCCAAATGGAAGGAAATTGAAGAAATAAACAAGAAGGCAAGGGAAGAGATGTAACATCAAATTTCATCTCATTCAATCCCATATCATACTAGACTTCTGGCTGCTATGGACGTAGAGAGAAATCAGATCAAGCTCTCACTACAACACCCACTAACATAGTCATTACCTTTGGGATCTTAGTTCAATTCCTAGGGTGTTTCTTTAGATTTTACAAGTGTCCCTTTGTCAAATATGATCAACTTACACATACAAGTGGGAGAAATATTGTACAATGAGATTAATAGAAATGCAATAACCATCACTAAGTCTGAAAATATATTAGATAAATTTGCAACAAGGTTAAAGTAGGAGAGATCCAACTCCAAGGCTCTACACATTCAGAACGAGAGCTTCAAAGAGATTATTGTGAAGATGGGGGTAAATCCAGAAGACAATTATGCCTTCAAAACCCTTCTCCAAATTTCCAAATAAAATAGATAGCAGCTAAGGTACAAACTAAAGATGCCACATAGTGAGCATGTGCAATCTAAGGAACCTGCATAAGTGGAAAAAGAGAAAGAAATAGTGGTCAAATAAATCATAGAAATAAATAATGAGATAGTATCCCTCAAGAAATAGGTAGTATAGCTTCAAATGTGAGTAGACACACATATCTCTATGGTAATTATACCTGCATATCCCCAAAACCCCACAGAAAAAATAACTAAGACCCTTACTAAACTCCAGCTTTCATAAGGGGAGCTTAAAAGGGTGCATAATGATTTGGATACTTCCTAGAGAGACCTAGTGTAGAAATAAAACAATTTTAGACTACGAGGACCAATGAAAACATCATCAGTAAAAACCTATAGGAAGAAAACTAGAAGATCTCTAAGCTAAAAGGGAAGCTTAAAGGAAACATGTCTCTACTGCAAGCCAAGCAAGTTATCTGGGATGACATCATAGCAAAGATGAGAAGAAAATGGGCGTAAATAACTTTGATGGATGAGGAAAGGAATGTAATAAAGTATTAGGATTTCTTCATCCTAACTTTCAAAGAAGATGGTGAAAATATCTCTCAGATTTCCAAAAATTTCATTCTGTTTGTTAAAGATATTCCACTGGGTGAATTTAGGCCCATTGATGTTGTGGATAGAGTATCTACTATTATTGAAATCACTAAATTTTTCCATAATGAGGAGGAAAGATTCAAATCTAAGGAATTCCTAGGTGTGGCACTAAAATATGTGGTTGCTTTCAATGCTGAGTTTAAGGGAATTGTGTAATGTTTCCAAATTAGGAACAACTACACTATTGGGAATATCTCAAGATATTACCAATGTGGAGATTGTTGGTGTCTCTATAATTTGCAAGATTGTCAAGAAAAAACGCTGCAGAGGTAGCATCAAAACCTCTTTGGAATCCTAGGATCTAGCCCTCCTGGATTCAGAGAGGGATCTCTCTATATAAGTGTTTTCAAAGATATTTCTTTAAGGCTTATGATATAATATTAGGCTAGTTATGAAGTACAAGGGTTTGTTTTTTTTGGTTGGAATGAATATCATCAAAATGAAGGAAGTCTTTTTGAGGGGTAAATGTGTGAGTAGGTTGAAATAATGGTTTAGCTGATAGGATAAGTAAGAAACAATACCAATCCATTGGGCTATGGAGTCACAATAGGATTTAATTGCACAACAAGTTTCAAGAGTGGTCCATGGGGCAAGTCATCTATGTCAAAGGATTATTTAGATTGATTTGTGATATGGAAACATAAAAAGTGTTGTGAAAGAAACAAACACACAAGAAAAAGAAAGGACAGTCTAAGATCAGGTAAGTACTTTTAAACTAGCCTGCTTTTGACATGCACTTAAAGGAAAGATACAAAGTAACCTAAGATCATGTAAGTACTTTTAAACTAGCCTGCTTTTGATATACTTTCAAGGAAAAACATTAAAAAAAAAGAATATCTTAAGACCAAGTAAAGAATTTTAACTTAGCCTGCTTTCAGCATATTCTCAAAGGAAAACATTCATGATAAACATAAAAAGTAGCCTAAGATCAGGTAAGTAATTTTTTACTAGCATGCTTTTGACATACTCTTAATGGAAATTTTCAAGGAAAATGTTGAAGATAAACTAGAGGACAGGGCTAACCATAAACTTCCCTAGTTCAACTTTACTTAGCAGACTTTTCAAGAACATTCAAGGGCAGAATTTCAAGTTTTACTTAGCCAGACAAGGACTCACCAACATTCCTGGAGTGATTACAATCTATTGACTTATCCCCAAATACAAAATTAGCAGAAAACATAAAGATAAAGATTTATTAGTGAGATTTAGGGTACTTGATAGTAAATCCTAATCTATATTTTCTATTCTTTATCAGAGAAAGTGGAAAATATGGAAAAAATGAGAAAAATGAAAATTACAATAAGAAAAACATCACCATTGACATAAACCAGGATCCCATAAATCAGCTTGTGTATTTGATGTTCAAACCAGTTACAATATTCAAGTCCAGTGGGTCTTTTACAGCTTCAAACTTCTCATCTTAGCCTATCTTTCTTCAATTACAATACAGAGCTTTAACAACCTCAATAGCTATTTACACTTGATAAGTATTCAACCAACAATAATAATGAACTCCTCATATGATATTTATAGGTGAAATTGAGGAGGTGGAGTGAAAGGAGGTCTATTTGTTTAATTAACACAAAGTAAATTCTTCTCGGCCTTTGGGAGGCCAAATGGAGAATTTTTTAGATGTTTTAGCTCTGTTATAATCAATTTTACATTAAATTTCATCAACTTTAGTTACTTTTGTTGACTTTGGAGGCTTTTGGTAGGCTGGAAATTAATTCTGAGCTGTCTTTGGCAAATATCTCTGACTGTGCATTCATTTTGCAGTTTTTTGAAGAAAATAAAACTACAGGTGTCATTTTTTATCTTTGGAGGCGTAATTTCTCTAATGTTTTGGCATTTAAAGCCTTCCTCCTGCTATATGTCATAATTTATCACTTTTAAACCTTGATTAGGCCTTGATATTTCTTTTGGGCCTTTATAATCATCTTTGGATCTTTAATATTTTCCTGCTAGTTGCCTTCACCTTTAAACTGTGTTTTAACATTAAAATTGTAGGATTAAACCTTTAATCCTTTAATATTATGCATTAACCCCTTTTAAATTTGACTATTCGCTAACTTTCCCCTTTTTCTTGCTGTGTACAGGTGGCTTTGGTACGTGGAGGGTTTCACTGAAAGGAAAAATGGCCATGATCCATTGCTTGTGATGTGGAATTCATCCCTTTAGCCTGTTTTCTTTTGTTTTGGGCCACGAGGATCGTCACCCTCGGCCCTATCCCTTTATTGGACTATGGGGAGGGTTTCCGCTTTAGAAAACCGCCATAAAACCTACAAAAACCAACAAATACGTTATAAAAACCTACAAGGGAGGGTTTTGACTGCTTAGGAGGCTAGCGGAGGTGGAGGAGCAGGATATGCAGGCGGAGGAGGTTTTATGGAGAAAACTTGAGAAAATTGGGTTTTAAAAGTGAATTTGGTGCGAAAAATGGCTTGGTGGTTTTGCGAAAACCGTTGGCCGTTTTCACGCGATGATTGAGTGGTAAACGTTTTTTCTCAGAGGGAACACGATCCAATTATTGTGTGACATGCGTCCCTCGGAAAACCGGTGGTTTCGCATGAGTTTGGATCATTGAACCCCAACAGCAAAAATTGCACGAAAATAAAAGTAGGCTGTTGGATCTGGGGGGGAAGATCCAATGGCTACGGGAGAGCGCGATGGATGGAAAGATGCTCGAGCGAGGCTTTTAGTGGGAGCCAGGTGGCAAGCACAGATTGGGAGAGGCAGTTGGGTAGTGGGAGGTAGGCCTCGACGGGATTGGATGTTAGGTTAAAGGAGAGCTGTTGGATTTGATTAATCAATTGTTATAGCATCATTTCTCACTTTGACATGATTCATGATTGCTTTATGGCTTTTTGGGCACCCATTCCTACAGACTTGGACAAACTCACTTAAAAACAGTGGAAAATCCCTCATACCTGCGACGTATGCCCATACTTTTTCACGCGTGTGCGCGAGTACAACTAGACTTTCGCAGTGTGCACCATTAAAATGATTAAAAAATATATAAAAATCCCTAATTTCGCGGCCCGGGTTGATGGTTACTCGGGTAGTTCAACCACCCCGGCCCAGGTAGCCTTGTTTCCAAGCTTGAAGCTTCTTGGAGGGACTATAAGAAAGCCCTCATGTGTATGGCCTAAGGGAGAGAGAGAAGTATTGATATTATACTGCTGGTATTCCCTGTCCAAGTCGGTTTCCAGTGCCTCTTGCACTTTTCCCGAGTTCATTGCATGAAAACCCTTGTTTCCTTGAGATACACATCCCTTTATATGTTATCTCGTATGCACCGGTTGGAAAGGAGGTCGTGGCGAGGCAAGAGTTTGGACGGATCCGGACGACGGTCTGCGAGGCCTTGGAAGGATCGGGTGATCTCTCCTCTTGATTACTTTTGTGCGCTACTATTTCTAATACTGAAGTATCTGTCTTGTTCCCAGAAATAAACGTGTTAGTGTATGCTACACAATGTATGAAGAATATTTTTATACTGAAGCATTCATTATGATTTATTTAATGTTTTATATGAATCTCACTAACATATAGAGTAGAAATATGTAATGCAACTTGTCCTTTGTGCTGGTTTCTTCTTGTATTTCGGGTTGAGGAGGAAGGACGGTTGCGAGGTTTGAACTCCACGTGGATCTGCTTCAAACGTAGGACCAAGAGTGTAAACCTCTCATTAAGCTCTCATTTTAGTTTTTTATGAATGTGCATGATTGTGTGAGTCTGCGGTAAGTAGTGCCTACTGCTACGCGCGGAGGTTTGAATCCCAGCCAACCTCTAGGGTGTTAATTCCTCGAAAGCAGTAGCGGCGACTCCAGCGGGGATCACATTCTTGTGATTCTCACTGTTGTTGTTTAATTTGTTGCAGTAGGGTTGCCAACGAGTAAACTGTCTTTTACGGTCCGATTTATCTTCTTGCGGTCGGTACTGAAGTCTTGGTGTTTTTCCCGAGCTTGTCCTTTTTTATTTTCATTATCCTTTCTTTGTATACGCTCTTTATGCACGCACGAGTCGCGTATACCCACGAGTTTAGTGTAAAGGATCCAGCGTATGCGCGCGGTTTCTATACACGAACGCGTATACACTTTGGTTGCATAAGCGCAGGGTGGCGTATGCCTAGGCGATCGGAAATTTTGGGATGCAGGTTTTGGTCCTTTTCTGCTGTGGAGGCGTGTGTTTCGTTCAGTGTCTGTGCTCTTGGAGTGTAAAGAGTGGTTTGAAGTCTTGTTTCTCTTTCGTTTGTTCGAAAACTAATCTTTTTGGCAGTGTTCGTGTTGGTGCTAGCACTCCTGGATTGAGTTCCAAGATTACTTTACGAGCATTCTTGCTGGTACATTACCTTTTATCGGAAGCAGAGAGCTTCTGCCTTGGCTCGCTCCTATCTTTGTGTTGTGCTCTGCATTGCGTTCTTTGCTTTGTTTTCGATTGGTTTTCTTGAGTTTTTCATAGAGGCTGGGGTTTTGTTGCGATTTTCAAAGAACTTTTCTTGCTTCTTTGGAGTCTTTTGTTGCGGCAAGTTTGCACCTATTCGTCTGAAATTTTGCTTAGCCGTGAGTTTTTGGTCTTCCGTTGCTCTTATTGATCTTGCTTTATCATTAGCTTTATAAGGTTTGGGGGCATAGTTGAAGTTTGTGCTTGAAAGTCGGTCTCGTTTTGGCTTTGAATTGGGATAGTTGTGCTTGGTCTTCTTGAGCTCTTGTTTTATAAAAGTTGAAAAGCCCAAAAAACATTCGTTTTGCTTTTTGTTTTGCATGTTCAAAAACTCAAAAAACATTTGGTTGTTTTTTGTTTTTGTTGCATCTTTTGCATTTTCAGTTTGGTCATATCTTTTGGAGCTTTAGTGAAGTTTCTTGCTTCTAGTTTTTGGTTTTGGAGTTTGAGGAGAAGTTGTCATTTGATTTCTTTTCTTGTTGTCTGAGTATGTCTTATACTAAGAGTTCTTGTTGCAAGAGATTGGCTTTGGGCTACAAGACGAGCTAAAGATGGTCCTTGAAGGAGCTTTTTGGGAAATTTCACCTTGTTTGAGGGACTTTTTGCATCTTGAAATTTCTATGCTAGTGGTCATTTTTGCATTAGGTGCATTGAATCATTTAGTTAGCTTCTTAGTTTTTTGTGAGTGTGAGTTTGTAATTCGAAAAGAAAAATACATGGTCTCGTAGAACTTATATAGAAATTGCTCTTCATCGAAAGATGGCTTGCATGTGCATGTGGTGAGGGTTTTTATTAATTTAGCTTTGACGTCAAAACACCATTGGTTTCAACTCCCATATCCTTGTGACTTAATACAACGGCCAGTTCGTATAGCGATTTAATCTAAAATCAACTAGCAAGTTTTACTAAGTGTCGATCACGAACTAGCTAGGTTGTAGGGCCTTGGAATAGGTGAGAGGAGAGTTAACTCTCCAAGGCCGCTCAAACGAAACATAGAAGTTGATTAATTGAGCGAAATCCAACTCCGTGAGTGAGGTGGTGCAGGAAAAGCTACTCATCAGGGAGTCAAAGCACGAGGAAAGTGAAGGTTAAGAAGAGGGATACCCCCCTCCCGGATTAGGCTGGATGCAGACGCAAGGCCGTGTCGCCCGACACGATGCGGATTGGTGTCCATAGTTGTTCTGTTCCTGAGGTTCCACACTGGTGGCTAGCGAACTGCAGGTGGGTACACGAGAGCGGACGACGTCGCATCACTTTCGGCGGTACTCCCGTGCCCTTGCAGAAAGCTTGGGTGCTTGAGCCGGCAAAGGCGTCGTCGGGGAGGTCGGCCGTAAGCGTCACGATGCCTTCGCTAGTTGTTACGGGCCCTAATCATCCCAGGCTTTGCTTTCGGAAAGGCCCTATACTTACGCTTTCCTATATTTTGGTGTCGGTCCTCATCACAGGAGAGCGGAAATGCTTGGAAAGTTTGTTGCTATGTGTTTCTCGGGGATTGCAGTTTTGGTGGGTGCTCTTTGCTCCTCGCTTGCACGGCTTTTCACTTTCTTGGTCTAATATAATAAATGCAGCAAAGTGGGCGGTAGAAAGCGCCCTCGACGTTCGAGAGAGTCAGAGTTGTCTCACGAGAGTGCGGAAAGCCTTCGTCGGCGTAGGAGCGATGGCGTGGTTTTCACCCTATAAGTCACGAAGGCATGTGGAGAGATCACTCCACTAAGGTGCGAGAAGGTTTAGTTCTTTGATTCCGATGTCGGTTAAGAGGAGCGTTCAGCTCACCACGAGAGTATTGTTTCCTCGGGAAGAAGGTGTTACCCGGATAGAAGATATGCACGAGCACAGAGCTACGGGTCCATCTCCCTCTTCCTCTTGATCATCCCGTTTGTTGTCAGGTACGTCGGACTGAGTGCGAAAGCTGGCCATGGATCTTCCATGTCTTTCTTATCTTTCGATGGCCACGGCGGGAACGCGGCTTCTACGTCGCGTGGTCCGCGGACGTGCGACCCACCGCTACGTAGGGCGGCGCACTCTTGCTACTGTCTTCGAGTGCTTCTGCTGCTATGTTTCAGCTCCCGTTTCACCCAAGCATATGCTTCTCAGTGCGCGGTCCCTTCGTTTCGGGGATGTCCATTGCGGGAAATCCCTCTTTTCGCTACCGCCAGTCCGGCGGATCACCGCGCATGCACGCGGCTGGTGGATCGAGCTTCGTTTCGAGTTTCCCCTTTGGGACTAGGCATATTCCCGGTCCCAATCCTTCTTTCGGTCGTTTCCTTTTCGTCCCCGAGACCCGGAGGTTATAACCCTTGGGCACGGGGGCCTAAGTTCGGCTGGCTGTCGGGATGGGATCCTGTGTTTTGCAACGTCGGGCGAGAATCGAGTTCCTCGCGAGTCATCGAGGAATGCTTAACTTTCCTGCATCGTAGTGCTGCTCAGTCTCTGCTCCTCTATCTGATGCGTGGAACCCACTAGCTCGAGACTTTCCTCTTCGGTCCGATACTTCGAGCGCTGGTACGGGTTTTGGTAACTCGGCGTGGAGGAGGTTCTTCCTCCGTTTTCCTCCGGGTCCTTGCGGCGGCACGGTGCCTCATCGAAATCCAAGCTATTCTTTTCGAGTGTGGGAAATCCATCCCGTCAAAGGATGGAATTCTCGAGGAGAACTCCACCTCGATTACCATTTTAAACGCGTTAAACTTGCCGGACTTGTTGGAGAAGTTAACTAACTGACCCCGGTCGGTATGGTCGTGGCGCTTCGGTTCCGACGCTGAAGACTTCAGCCCGGACGTTCCTAGAAGTTTGAAGGTAAAGGGTAGTGAATCCCGTCCGGTCCACATCACCACTTTCCACCTATGGCGCTCTTCACCAAACTCTACTGATCCGGCGACTCGGTTAGATTGAGGTGTAACTCGGCGCACCTTAAGCTGAAATGCCGCCGATGGTATATAGAGCTCCCTTTGAGACGGTTTCGCCACATTTGGAGGGCTTGGCTATCACTTTTACTGAACCATTTCGGTCACCTATCGAGATATGAGATACTGCCCGGAACTCCTGGCTAATTTTAAAAGCGAGGATGAGGCAACTCACATTTCTGATCATGATTCGAATGGAGGAGAAGGAAGAGAGAGCTTATCAAAGCCCATGTCCGGGTGGGTTTCCTTCTCGAGTGGTTTTTGGGAAATCACTTCGGTCAGAGACATTTCAAAGGATTTATCCCTATCGAGTATCATTCGAGGAGCGAGAGCCATCTTTAGGGCGGCGGTTACGTGATGCTATTCTCGGTCTGGGGTACTTTATAAGTATTTGCCCAGTGCTCCTCGCTCCAAGTTGGATTTATCGAAACCTAAAGCCTGGTCCGCATGGTGACGGGCTTGGCATCGGATGGGTCGATAGTAGTGCGGCCCGATTTGCCTTTTCCTCTAGTCTCGCGGTTGTCTTTACAATGCTGCTCCTTCGAGTCGAGTTTGTGCCTCGTGATTCATCCCCTTCCCGTACCTTTGTCCATAAAATGCTAGTCCAATCTTCAGAACCCAAGGAAATCAACAATCCGATGGGAAGAAGAAGGGACGTAATGCCTGAAGAAGGGCCCGAGAATTGGAAAGGGCAATGCAAATAAAACCAACGAGCGTGTTGGTGAGCCCGAAAAGGAGAAAAAGAAAGTGAAGTTTCCTTGCAAGCTTTGTGCTTTGGGAGACCATCTCACACACCTTTGCCCAGACAGGATGCTCAACGCTCTGTTATCTCGGCGGGGTTCTTCCAGTTCCCGGTGTGCTAACAAACCCTTTTCCCCAAGGCGGCTGATTGTCTTTGGCGCGAACCCGAAATCACTGCTTCCTGCTGGAGGTGCTCGAAGGAGAAGCGTCCAGATATCTTTGTGATGGGTGCTCACGTCGATGTCACTACGGAGATCCCAAGTGATTATGGCGGAGAGGAGTCTTCGAAAGCTAAGGAAGTTCTGATGCTCTTTCGTAGCTTCGCCACGAAGCCAATGTTGAGTCTATGCCTCGGATACTGCAGAGGCGTCCTCTAGCGGTCGATGATTAATCCGAGACGCGAGAGGCGCCGGAGAACTACTCGGTGTAGAAGATCGGCAGCGAGTCCTTGTGCTATGTTGCCTTTAGAGGTACTCCAGGTCTTGTGGGCTCGGCCCCGATTGGCTTTCGCTCACTTGCCATTGGGGCTATTGATCAGAAAAATTCTCCTTACGATTACCTTTGATGTGAAGAATGCTAAGAAAGAGACTTCCTCATCATGTGGCCTTCCATATTAAATCATCAGCTGTCGGAAGACTAACATCTTTCGCACGGTTTGTTTGATCGTGCTACTACCTTGCGGATGATGTCTTTCGCATGCGTAGACACTTGGATCTCCAAAGTACCTTTCAGATACTAGCACTATTCTTACTTGCATTCGATGGGCATTCTCTCACGGACCCCCATGGTATTGTCCAGAAGGCTTTGCCCATCACATGTGTTGAGCAAAACCATTAACATAGAAGTTGAGGTTGTAGATGCGGCCTTGGACTACAACCTTCTGGCTGAGGCGCTGGATATATGAGATGGATGCCATTGCATCCTCATTATTTCGAATTGTATGTTCACTGAAGGGAGGATGAATCGCGGTGGATCAAGCTGGAATGTCCTCCTGTGGGCACTGGATGCGCCTTCGCCGACTCATCTTGTTCCTACGTTGGATAATGCCAAGGCGCTGTCGAGAATTTGGGAGTTGGAATGTATTCTTCCACTGATGGGTTCTTTTGATCTTCCTCCTCTAAGGTGTCTATTAGTGCTATTTCATCCTCGAGGCTCCCCTTCGAAGAGTTCTTTCGAACTCATTATTTTTCGGACCCTTGGACCTTGCAACTTCTCCGACGACCACATTGGAAAAAGACGAGTGGGTGGAATAGCGTCCCGATTTACTGCGGCGATTGCATGTCGGTCTGTTGTTGACCTTGCGAGTACGATCCCGGCTCCTCTTTCGGCCGGAAGAGTTGGATGGTGATGTGAGCTCCGCTTGGACGCTTACTTCTTCTTACGCCGTTGTCTGAGATACCACTCTTCCCATCGCAGAGGCCATACGAAAGCGATGGCGAGGTGTAGATAGGCGGACCGTGGGATGACTTGCATCATCGATCTTTCTTCCTACGACTTGAGCAGAAAGTCAGGCTCAAGTTTCCAAGTCCTCGGTCTCCTGGACTCTGTTCACCCGGTCTTGAGCTTAGCACCCGGCATGGGTTTGTCTTTGAAGGGAACATGGTTGTGATCTCTCCTACTATCTAGCGTTGAACATCTCCGGGAAATCCCAATATTGTCGAGAATGTCTTCATTGGAGAGTTTGAATGTCCCGATGTGCAGATCCAAATCTGCTCTAGGAAGCTTTTTCAAAGAAGTATAGGGATGTTTTGCTTGGTCGTATGAGGAAATGCAGCATGGCACAGACCTATCGTCCATCATGAGATCAAGACGTACTGAAAACGCTAAGCAGTCGAGGGCAAAAACTTCGTCCAGAGTTAATCCTAGGAAAGGCGGCCGACTATCAAAGCGAAGTTGAAAAGGCTGGCTTAGGCGGGATTCATTTTCCCGGTCCTACGGCGGATGGGTTTCAAAACCGCGATTCCGGTAGATAAAAAGCAAGGAACGATTCGAGTGTGCATCGATTTCGAGGAGACACGAGATAGAGGCGTGTCTAAATCCTAGTTACCTTGCGGTTGGTGGTCGAGTGTTGACGAGTGTGCGCGTGAAACTGATTTTCTCACTTCATGGACGGTTTCTCTTGGTTATAATCTAAATTACTGTCGAGATCCCGGAAGATCAACATAAGACCGCATTTATTTGTCCACGTCTGCGTTTGCATATAAGAAAATGCCTTTGGTCTTAAAAATGCTTGGAGCCACCTTTCGGCGGGCCATGTCTTGCACCTTCCACGACATCGAGAAAATTATCGCAGAGGCATACTTAGATGATCCCAAGCTTTGCTCATTCTCGAAAAGAGGATGGATCATCTGGTCACCTGCGGCGAAATATTTTGAAAGATGTCGTTTTTATAAAATTCGTTTGAATGCCGAACAAGTGCGTTTTCGCTGAGTGACATCCCGTCGGTACGTTTGGGATTTATCGTGTCTAGGAAGGGGATAAGGGTAGATCCCTTCAAGGTTGAGCAATACTTCGGTTGCCTCCCGCGTCTTCAGCCAGAAGTCGGCTTCAAAGTCTCAAGGGAAGTCTAACTTTCTTCGGAGGTTTGTCGTTAACTTTATCTTTGAGATTACAAAGGGATCTGTGAGGCATTTGAAGAGGAGTTCCTCTGCTGCTAGGACGGCTATCACTCAGCGCTCATTCGATGCCTTGAAAAAGGCATTGACCTGCTCTCCTTTCTTGGGTCCACACCACAGATTATGACGCGGAGATTTCCTTTTGTATGCAGCTGCGGTGAGTCCTGCATTGGTATGGTCTGATTCGGGAGGATGAGTCGCTCTTGTTGGGCATGTTGTTACTACCTTAGTCGAGCTGTAGGTAGGACACGAACTTCGATACACCTCGATAGAAAGGTGGCCTTAGCGCGTCCGTCTTTGTCACCGGTAATGTTACTGGCATTACATTATTCTTCGCAAAACTTATGTCTTGGCGGTGCCCGATCCATTTCGGTTGTCCTCGACGGGCGAGTGATTGGGGGCAAATATATTAGATGGATTGTGATATTACGGTTCGAGTCTAGATTTCATGTACCGCAAATCCAAGAAGTCATTAGTCTTTGCGGGAATTGATCATGCGAGTTGCCTTGTGGTGAGGAGATGATGCTATGATGAAGTCCTTTCCGGAGCGAACACTTGTTTCTTATCTCTCCACAAGATCTCTTGGTATGGGGATATCATTGTGTAATCTCCCGGTACCCGAAGTTTCCCTCTTCTTTTTCGAAAAGGTGAGGCGTCGCAGTAGCTGCGATCACTGTGACGAGGTATACGATTATTGGTGATGCTGTCGTGTACGTCGAGGGGTTGATTCGATCCTAGAGCGGCGCTAAATTCAGAAGAAGGCGATTTGAGGCTCGTGCTCAATGATTCTCACGATGCGGAGCTTGTGGGGTCATTTATCGCTTGCTACAGCAGATTTTGACGTCTTTGGCTACTTACGGCCCTCGATTTTCAAAGATTGTATTGAATCGGTCGAAAGTGTCATCCTTGTCGAGTGTATACTCGATGCGCGCGCTATCCGTCCTCAGCACCAGGTACGTTGCTTGTCGGACCCTTTACAAAGGTGCGGGCCTGGATTATACTACTTGTAACCCGCCTTCGGCAAAAGGTCACAAGTACATTATCGTAGCGATGGACGTACTTTGCGAAAGTGGGTCGAAGCTATGCCTACTTTTGGGAACGATGGTGAGGCTAGCGGCTCTTTTCTTCTTCAACCAAGTCATCGCTCATTTCGGTATACCAAGAGAGATTGTCCCGCCCGACCATGTGGTCACTTTCGAGAATAGTATGATGAGTTGAGTTGGATCTTAGTCGGGTTTCACGCGAGACATTCATCTCACGTATTATCCTCGGGCCAATGGAGCGAGTGGAGACCGTGAATAAATCACTTTGAAGACAATTCTTCAATGGACAGTTGATAAACATATAGATCCGAGCTTGGCACATTATGCTATATCACACACTGCGGGCATACGGAGGCGTCGGATTCAAAGCTCGCAGACGGCTTTCACTTTCCGTTCGGTTAGTCCACGGGAGTGGAATGCGTATTCCCCATTGAATGCGAGATTCCTTCCCTTAAATTAGGCTGGTGAGCTTCTTCCCTAGCGCTTCTGGTCGGCGGAAAGCGGCTTCGTCATACTGGGCACATCTTGATGGCGGCATCGAGATGCGCCACGTTGAGCAGACGCATAAAGCCGAGAGTTAAAGCTCGGTGCGATCGGCCGGTTAAAGCCTGGGGTCTTTTCCGAAAGGTGACCTTGTTGTGGTACTATGCCCAGAAAAAGATGCCTTGGAGGCGAGGGAAAGTTTGAAAGTCGATGTGGTATGGCCTATATCGTTAAAAAGGTCCTTAAGAGGAGGCGCGTATACCTTGGTTGACTTCGAAGGGGAATGAGTTACTAGAATAAAGCAAAATGGGCTCTATACGAGGACGCTGACGCACTAGGCTTTGGCTTCTGGCATTTTTCTTCTGTATATAGTAGGTTTTGTCTTGTATTTTGTACGTTTGATTTTCAGTTTTTGATGAGATGGTGATGTTTTTTGATGTTTCGCTTTGGCGGAGTTGTGTTGATGTCATGAGTCATTTTGGTTTCGCCCAGCGAAGTGGTGCTTCTGTGGACGCACCGGAACTTAGCCTGCTGCGGCTTGGGTGCTTCATTATCCTTCAGGGTCAGCATTGTTGGTGTCAAAGAGTACGCATTGGTCCTGCTTCCAATAACGTAAGCGAGAATACTGCTGCTGATCGTTCATCTACTCTCGGAGGCAATATCCTTGGGTGTTGATTCGTTGGTAGTTTTCTTGGACTCAGTTTGGTGGTGTCGCGGTGAGACGACACTTATCGGGATTCTGAGATCAATTTTATTACGATTGTTCTTGAGGTGCGTTTGTTACAAGGTCATTTCAATTTTTAACATTCATTCATATTCCTCGAGCGCGACAATTGGTTTCTTCTGACTCATTGGCCTAATCAAAGCTTTAGATTGGCATATTAATCATTCGATACAATACGTTTTAATCATCAGAAAACATCATACATTTGATACATTTATCACATCACATCCAAATATCGACTTTGTATATATCATTGGAGTGTCAAAAAAACTTTACAAAATTTGGATCCATAAATGCCGTACAAAAACTTGGGCTTATGCATCTTGTTCGAGTCTCAAAAAATACACGGTCATCTAATATATAAAATGCTGTCTACTCCCGCAGGCGACCTTCGCCAGTTGTGTTCTGTAGAACATCCTCTGCCGGTGCGCCACACGGCGGGACAGGTCTAACCCCGATCCGTACGCTACGATCGAGTCTGCGCGGCTGACACGGCGAAGTCCTCCACGGCAGCCGGAGAGGGATTTGGCGGGTCGGTCCTCCCGAGTTTCTGCGCACGGCTTTGGAGTGTCTGTCGATCCGGCGTCCTCCACCTCACCTGCTGCGGCGCTTGCGGCGTGCCTAGGCCCTCGGGACGAGACTTTGGTCCCAACATCCCGCGAAACATGATAGTTTTAATTGTCGGTCATTATGAATCCAATCCAAAAAACATGCTTGTTTTTTCGTTTTTCATACATATTTGAAAAAATCCAAAAAATCATATAAGTTATGCAAAACTTGCCATTTTGCTCCGCATCTTTCGGGTGGTGGAAGTACTAGATGCTTGGATCGCCTCGGAAAATCCACATCTGGACATGGGGATAGTCATCCCCTTTGCGATCCTCTGTTCTCTCCACCACAAGAAGAACTCGTCGTCCCGAGGTGGTTCGAGGGTACCTCGCTGCCCGGTCTCTTCATCATGTACGCCTTGGGCCATTCTTGGGTCCAGAGGCTGTTGATAGTCAGAGATGACTACAGGTCTCTGAGGCTGGAACTCTCTCGAAGAAGAATGTTGTCAAAATGAGTCCCATAGCCAAAGTGTTTTGTCTTTGTTTGGCGAATGGAGGTGTCCTAGAATTTGTTGTTTCATGTTCGGTCGCCGGGGTTGTGCACCAGTCGTACACATGAATTAAGCACTCTACGGCTATGCTCATGTGCGTCTGGGCCGCTGATGTAGTGGCGAGATCCTGCCCTCTGTAGATGGTGAGCGAGGAGGATCTTTATGTGCAAATCACGATATCTGCGATAGCAATGCAGTGTTCCAACCTTCTTGGGAGTATCTACGCAATATATTTGGACATAGTCTTCCGACGGTACGACCCTCCCGGGGATTTCCGTCTGCGAGTCCACTTTGGGTCTCCTCTGGAGAGTCCGGTGATGAAGTATATATCTTCCACTTCTATGCGCGTGGCATACGATCAGTGCATGAAGACAATCCTGAGTGCGGTTTCCCGTGAATTCTACGAGCATTTCAAGCAATCGCTTACCTTCACTTTTCATATTGGGCATTTTAAAAATTTGAACAATCCACGGTTTCGGAGGGACATTTTTGTCTGTTGACGCGATCTGCACATGACCTCTTGGTCTATTGCGCTATGCTCACGTTCCACTCCATGAGATGGTCATCACGAAATTTCATCAAAATTTGCATTAGAAAAACTTTGAAAATGGACACGACGCATCTACGCTTCACTTTCCACTGACACCTGCGATCGCGTGTATACTGCGGCTTGCAGCATACATTTGAACACGTATCGTATGCGGGATCTGCATTTTTTAATAAGGGTTTTCGAGGTAAAAAATTCACTTAATTTTAGTAAACGGACAAAATGAATAAACGGGGATGATTAAGGAGCCTACCTGAAGTTTCCGGCTGAATTCAGACGGTCGGAGTTCTTCACGATTTGACGCTCAATTTTTTAGCTCCGAGCTCTTTTCCAAATCGGCTATGCGCAATGAGACCAATTGAGGAGTAATTTGTGTATTTATGGCTCGCACAGTGTAAAATTTTGCAAAAAATTTCCTTATGCTTGTTTCGATACGTCTTATGTTGTATAACTCGTGCTTGGAGGGTGCGATTTGGTATATTTTTCGTTCTTTATTTTGGCGATTTTGAGATTGCCCTAGGTTTTGATCCATGATTTACGGACTCTTCACGTGCGGTATATGATCTTCCTTTGGCATATGGGTTAGGGAATCACTTTCCACTTTGCATCTTGCATTCTAGCCTCCATACTTGATCACTTGCCTTAGGGTCGATCCATCGGGTCACGAGCATTACACGCATTTCTCTCATGCCGATTTTTTAAATCATGACTTGATGGTGAGAGACGCTTCCTTTACATGGGCTTCCTAGTGGTTCCTGCGCTATCACTTGTTGCCCATGCTTGCTTTTTGTGTAGGCTACAAGAGTCCTCTTTAGTCCCCGCCAATGTCTTACGTGTTCGAGGCTTCATTTCTTCTTCTTCATCACTTATCATTTTATTTACGGCTTATACCCTGAGAGGCTCCCTGGTGTCGTTAAGTTGTATTGCTGCATTGCATATTGGCTACTTGTTTATCACGGCGCTTTAGTCGGCTTCACATTTGGACTCGATGTTTAAGCCGAAATTTTGACCTTGACTTTACGGCCTAGAGTAAACCATTGCATACTTAGCTATCACGACTTGACACCTTTGTGCCATGGATGGAACGTTCCTCGCGAGTATCCGCGACCGAGTTTTCGCCACCTTGCATTGAGCATAGGATTGTTCCAATCCCTAGGAACTAGTGCATACTGCTTTCTTGATACTCGTTCTATCCATTGTATCATAGCATTCTTTTATTCTCGAGCTTATTATATGAAAAAGACAAAAAAAATCAAATATAACAAAAAGAGCGGGAACGGGATGTATCGTCGTTATTTTGATGGCGGTCTACGGAGTCGGTTTGTCAGCCCTTGAACAAAGCACATATACTTATATATGTTCCTTCATTTGGGATGGTTCTGGTTTGACCTAGAAGTTCGGCCCTTTACCATGTTTCACTTGTCGGTTCTCCCCGGTTGGTTATCTCTTCCAATCATATGGAGGGGTTTGTTTTGCCTCCATGGAGAACGGACTTATACGGTGTCACTTTCTCGCATATGGTCATCACGGAGTCGTGCTTTGTGTTGAGAAGTTTAACCTTTTGAGTCGGCCATTACTGCGGTGTCTCTTGACTCATTATTCGGTCGGCCTTCTCGGTCTTGTCGATGTCATGTTCTATCACATCGAGATGTTTTGATCATGCGCTCGTCTTCCGGTTTGCGAAGGTCCCTATTGACTTCTTGCTAGGCGGGTTTGTCTCTTATCGACTATGACACATTGCTGCGAGAGCAAAGCCTGAGCCAGCACCTTGGGCTATTTCCATCATTGATAGGTGACCTCGTGCTCGAGCATTTGATCATCATCATGGGTCTTTGAGATTTGGTGGTTTCCCACTGCGTTACGACGTCGGCCACGCATTATCGCACTTGGGATTCGTGCGGTGCTGGATTTCCATTTGACCCTATCGGTGGATTTCTCGCTTCTCTTGTGTCGACTTTCATTGTGGTTGGTTCGGGAGGGGTTTCTTCGCGATGCGCTAGCTTCATCTTGTGCGACGTCGGAAAGCGTACTTTGTTTTGGTTCCATCACTCTACTTCGTCCGATTCCTTCCGAAATCTTGGCTCTGCGCACGCTCGCAGCTGGAGCGGTGTGGGGTGCCTTAATGCCTTCCTTCCCGGCATATCTTTTCCCATCGACTCAGACTCATTGCTCGCATTTGGGAACAAGATCTAGAGTCTTTGTCGATGACCTTAGGGTTTGCGGTCATCGAGTGGCGGACGCACAGCTATCGAGCGGTGGGGATTCATCATTGCCTCACGATTGGTGAGATTCTTTCAAGTGTTCGGCGTCAACTCATTCATTCGCACTTTCGTCGGGTGTACAGGGCACCTTGACACTGCATGTATCATCATCGGTGGGGTGTCTCGCGTTGGTTAACGAAAGCTTATCATTGCCAGGTAATCCAACGATTTCTCACATGGTCGACTTGAGCTCATTTATTTCACGTGTGTATGAATTGGTGCCGTTGTGATCGGTGAGAACCTACAGGTAGCGTACAGCATTCTTCGGTTCACTTTTGACGGTCTCTTCGATTTCTGCCGGTGATCGCCATCCACCCTTATATGTTGCAGGTTCGGCCTGGCATCTTATGTGTTGGTCCCAGGAAGTTGCGTGATTGTACTAGTTTGATCTACCACTTATGATGCAGGTGCACTTGGAAATTCAGATTCACTTATTTGATCAGACATCCAGTTGCACCATCTTTGATCAGCTTTCTATATGTGATACTTGGACATTGCTATAGACTTGTATTTCCGGGCTGAACTCTGGTGAAGTTCTCTCTTGTCCTTGCGAAGTTCTTTCTATGTGCATAATACATTTCGGCCATCATGTGCTTCGACCTCATATATTGCATACGGTATAGAATCATTTCTCACACTTTGACATGATTCATGGTGCTATGGTTTTTGGGCACCCATTCCTACTGAGACTTGGACAAACTCACTTGCGAAAACGTTGGAAAATCCCTCATACGTGACTATGCCCATACTTTACTAAGCATGTATGCTGCGAGCTGACTAGACTTTTCCGCGTGTGCCATTAAAAAATGATTAAAAAATACTATAAAAATCCCTAATTTCGCATTTGGGTTGATGGTTACTGGGGTGGTTCAACCACCGGCCCAAGTGGCCAGCGTTTCCAGCTAACTCGAAACTGCTTGAGGAGCTATAAAAAGCCCTCATGTGCATGCTTGTGGCCTAAGGGAGAGAGAGAAGTATTGATATTATACTCTTTTGGTATTCCCTATCCAAAGTGCGATTCCGTGCCTCCTTGCACTTTCGAGTTCATTGTAGGAAACCCTTGTTTCCTTCGAGATACACATCCCTTTATATGTTATCTCGTGTGCACTACGGTTTGGAAGGAGTCTTAAGCGGGGCAAGAGCTGGACGGATCCGGACGACGGTGCCGAGAGAGCCTTGGAAGGATGGGGTGATCTCTCCTCTTGATTAATTTTGATGCGTGCTATTTATAATACGGAAGTATCATGCGCATGTCCCAAAATAAACGTGTTAGTGTATGCTTTAATGTATGAAGAATGGCCTGATTTATACAAGCATTCATTATGATGTTAATGTTTTATGTGAATCTCACTAACATATAGAAAGTAGAAATATGATGTACTGACTTGTCCTTTGTCTCTGGTTTCTTCTTGTATTCCCGGGTTAAAGGGAAGGGCCGGTTGCGAGTTTGGACTCCACGTGGATCTACTTCAAACGTACAGGACCCAGCGGGTAAACCTCTCATTACTGCTCTAGTGGTTTATGAATGTGCATGATTGTGTGAGTCTCTGTTCGTCGTACGCGCCCTGCTCTGTTGAGGTTGAATCGACCAACCTACGTGTTGCGGGTCCGAAACATCAATGGCGAGGATTGATTATAGGGGTGAACTGATATAAATAAGTCGGGAGAATAGGATAGGAGGGGAGGCATGGTGGTCGTTGATCTTTGAAGATCAATGGTGGGGATGGATTTGTGGAGTCATAAGGTGGGGA
The DNA here is from genome assembly GCA_034641835.2 of Pinus albicaulis. Classification (NCBI taxonomy): domain Eukaryota; kingdom Viridiplantae; phylum Streptophyta; class Pinopsida; order Pinales; family Pinaceae; genus Pinus; species Pinus albicaulis. The sequence goes on along the minus strand of JAXQQM020069797.1, from coordinate 34,967 downwards.
AAATACATAAAGGGACAGGGGCTTAAAGAACAAGGGAAGACAGGGTCCGATGGAGGGATCAGGTGACTTGAGCCGGAGAAAAATGCCTAAGGAAATGGCGGAGATGGGGTGATCAACGGGTTAAATGAGGGCCGTAGGATCCTATGGATCTACGACATAGATCTCATCGGGGTATTGTTATCAATGTGGGAAGTTTATAAAGAAAATGTGGGTTTTGAAATGGAAATGTCGATGCGATGGGGGCTTGGGATAAGGAAAAAGCGCATTTCTGTGAGAGAACGAAGAACTGGGGCTAAGGGAAGAGGGGTTGAGAGCGAAAAGTTTTAAGTGCCCAGTTGTAGGGCTTGGTCACATGATGGAGAAAAAGCTAGGGGCTAAGCCGGAAGGGGCTAAAACCCAAAACTTTAATGTGAGCGAAAAAGGCCCAAAATGAGGCTTTTTGAGGTGTTTTTTAGTGTTCTGATAGGTAAAATGGGGGTTTTGAAACCATAAAAAAAGGGTTTTTTATGAGTTTAAAAGGAAGATTTGAAGGTTTTTTAGGATAATGAGGGTAAAATGAGAAGGAGGAAAGGGGATTTTTCAGAGGAAAATGAAGGATAATAAAATGGACAAATGAGTGAAATAGGCTTAGAAAATGATGGGAAATGGTCTGAAAAGCAGTCACTTTGGATATCAACATGGTTTCTTGGTGGATTTTTTCAATGAAACAATAGTGAAGATTATTTTTTGTGTTTAGGCAGCATCAGAAGGCTTCAAGAATGAGTAGTTTTCTATGAAAGTAATCTCTTGAAGGCTCAAGACCTGTTTTAGCCATAATTTTCCATGACAAAAATTTACTGATGCCTAACGGTGGCTCCACTTGGGGATGGCAGCTCCTTGAAGGTGTCAAGAACTTCAGAAATTGATCTCTAGGATGTAGATCTATGCCTTTTTCCATTGACAACTTTTTCTTCCTTGACCATGCTACTTAGAAAAGATGATCAGTGTTTCATATCAACAAACAAATTTCTCCCAAACATTTTACCTACACAGCCTACTTTTCCTAACATTTTTTCTTCATAAGGTTCACTTGGACTTGCAAACCCATGTCATCAACATTTTATTATTTTATTTGAAAGCAGGAAACTAGTCTAAATCTACCGTTATTTCTTCCATGAGTTTAGATTAAGCAGTTGAACTCATTAATTCTCTACCTAAGCTACTATCTGTCAGGATTAAACTGTCTGGTAGATTTTATTCTCTATTTTCTAAAAAAGAAATTTAAACATAATCAAATCATGATTAGACTTTCTAATTTTTTATGGTGTCTATGGTTGTATGTACAAGATGCACATAAACTTTATTTTCAGAAATTTAAAACAAAACTGTGAAGGCTTAAGATCTGAAAAACCAAAAACATCCTTCATTCTTTCTTGCAGCCCTCGTTTTGATCATTTAGAGATATTCTTTTCTATTCTTTCTTGGTTCAGATTTTAAGCATGTTTGAACCATTATTTTTCTTTCCTTTGGCTCATATTTTGGTCTGATTAGAGCCATTTATTTCTTATCCTAATCTAATCTACTGATAAGCCAGGATTAAACAATCTGGAAAATCTGATTCACTAACCTATCAGCAGTAAATTGAAAACTATATAGTCATGATTAGGTTGTATGACTAAATAGCAGTGTTCTTTGGTAGTGGAAATTTAAGCTTGCACACTTTCAGATTTCTTTTTTTTGGTATGGGGTTGTACCTATCTTCTTTTATATCTGCCCTCTTTTTCTCTTTTCTATTGTTTTTGTATTTCTCTTTTCTTTTCTTTTTTTTTTTTTTAAATTCAATAAGCAATGTTATATGCAATGAACAAAAAGCTCTAAAACTGCAATATCAGCTAACAGAAGTAATGTTTGAGCATCCTGTCATTGACAGGACCTCCAAAAAACTTAGCTCCATCCAACTCTTGTAAAAATAATGCATTGTTTCCAACAGCAGATTGAATAAGATAAGGGCCTTGCCATAAATTATCAAACTTTCCATGTTTTCCCCTATCTTCCCTCCTTGAATCCCATTTTAAAACTTTATCACCAATTTTAAATCACTTGCCTTGGTTCTTTTGTCAAACAGCTTCTTGATGTTTTCTTGTAGTTGATGTGCTCTGATGTATACTTCCTCTCTGGTTTGTTGTAGATGTATAGTCTTGTTTATTCTTCTTTTCATATCATCATCTTCATACTATACTTCTTGGATCAGCTTCATGACTGGCACTCCTAGACTGATTGGAAATATTGCATCTGTCCCATAAACTAGTTGGTAGGGAGACATTCCAATTGACTTTTTAACTGTCAATTTGTCTACCCATAATGCATGCACTAGGTTAATGTGTCATGAATTCTTGTTTTCTTCCAGCAACTTCTTGATAATGTTTTGGTAAGGGCTTGTTTTACCAGCTAAAATTATTTCTTTTCTTTTAAGGTCCATTTAACTCTTTCTTATCTTTTAAGCATGTTTGTCATGTTTCTAAGGAGTTCAGCTAGATTGGGTATGAACCTTCTCAAGAAATTAATATTTCCAATGAAATATTGAAGCTCCTTGATGTTCCTAGGATGGTTTATTTGCAATATACCATCAATCCTCTTTGGATCTATCCTTATTCCATCTTCTGATATGATATGTCCAAGAAGTTTACCTTCTTGGATACCAAACAATGTTTTCTTTGGATTTAAGGACAATCCATATTTTCTGCATTTTTCAAAGACTTTTCTCAATTGTATTAGGTGTTATTCATCTGTTTTAGAGTAGACAGTAATGTCATCTAAGTAAATCACTATGAAGTAACATATTTCTTCTTAAAATGTAATATCCATGGCTCTCTGAAATGTGGCACCAGTATTCATTAAACCAAAGGGAATTTTCAAATACATGAAAGTACCCCAAGGAGTAGTAAAGGCTGTTTTAAGTTGATCATCAGGATGTACCAATATTTGATTGTAACCTGAGAAGCCATCTAGCAAAGAAATTATTTTTGAACCAACTACCCTTTGTAAGATATGATCCATTTTGGGCAAGGGGTAGTTGTCCTTTAATGAGGCTTTGTTTAGGTTTCTAAAGTCAATGCAAAGCCTTATTTCTCCTATTTTCTTCCTAACAGATACAAGATTAGACACCCACTCTGAGTATCTAACAGGTACTATAATTCCAACATCACACATTTTTCTAATTTCTTTCTCTACCAGAGGTAATTGAACAGGGTTAATTCTGCTCAATTTCTGTTTAAAGGCTTCTAGTTTTCTTTGAGGGGTATCTTATGCTGGATTATTTTTGTATCGTATGATTTCAGATCTTCATAACTCCATGAAAATACATCAGAAAATTCTTTAAAAATCTCAATATATTTCAGTTTAATGTAAGTTGGCAGTGTCTTGGATAATTTGATGATTTCGGGTTTTCCCTCACTGCTTATGTTGCATTCTTCCATTTCAGTTTCAATAGGTTCCATTTTTGGTTTTTTGGCAGCATCATTCAAGTCAAACAATTCCTCTAATGGGACTAGTCCTCTTGGCAGACTTTGATATTTAGATTGTAGCACTTCTAAGTCTTCTTTTTCTCCATCTATGCTACTTTCTGTTGTATGTTTGGGATGATAGGTTAACAGACTTATTTCAGCAATCTCAAGAGATTTTTCTTCTTCAAAAAGTGGATTTTGTTCAGTAGGATAGTCTTTTTCATACTCTGAACTTGAGTTTGGTGTTTCAAATTCATTTTTGGACTATGGGAAGTCTTCTATTTGTTTATCACCATCAAAAAATTGCCAGTATTTTTCATTATCTGGAACAGCTGGTCTATATCTGACTTGGGTAGTGCATTTCTTGGTTTCATAAGGTGTTAGACAAGTTCTAGCGGCGAAGGTTAATCCATCAGCCATAATGTTTTGGTTCCTTGGGACAAAGGTAAGTTTGAATTCATCAAATGTTTTTAACAAGTCCATGGCATCATTTCTATAGGCTCTAAGTCTGGGATGTTTAGTAGTGTATTCCCCATTTACTTGCCTAATTATTAATTCTAAATCCCCATGAACTTTATTCCTTTGGCCCCTAATTTCATCAATAAATGTAGGCCTAAAAGGAGAGCTTCATACTCTGCTATATTGTTTGTACATTGGAAGTTTAATCTATAGGAAAGATCCTCAGCATGCTTTTTTTCAGTGTTATGCACCCATATGCCTGCTCCTGCACCATTTTTAGAGCAAGACCCATCAAAACTCATACTCCAAAGAGGACTGTTTTCAGATTTATTACTTATTTCATTTATGTCCTCTCTGTTTAGTTTGTCTAATTTGTTATTGTGTTGCTCCTGTGGGTTTGTACTATGTTTAATTTTGTTTTCTTCCCCAAGATTTTCAATGTTTTGAGGTTTCATTATTTGATTTTCATGATCTGTACTATTTTTATGACTGTTTTGGACCTCAAGACTAGTGATTTGTTTGCTGTAATTTTCTGAATTAGCAGACTGTCTCTTAGTTTTCTCTTTTTTTTCCTCTTCATTTATAGTTTCCCCTATGTTTGGATGTGGAGGGAACACTATATTGGTTGATGTTTCATTGACTAACTCTTGCTCATTAGAAATCTCATCATTGTAAAGGATGAATGAGTCAAGATTAGTGTGTATGGAATAAAGAGGAGAGTTTTCTGGTCTTTCTTGGTTGCTCACCATGTATTTCATGTGTGTTTCCCTATATAGTCTTCTAGGTTGACTAAAGATAGGAATGGTGGCATAAGTCATATCCATCTGCATAGTACCTTTCAAATTAGCACCCCATGACCTTGAAAGAAGCATGCCATATTTGGGGGGTATATCAGCTACTACAATGTCCATCACTAATATTTTGGCTATAATTTGAGCTAAGTTAACACATAGATCTTTTATTAGGCCTAGGCATCTCACTCTACTTGAATCAAAGGAATATAGATCTTTATAAGGTCTAGGTACCTCAAGGCCTAGTTTTTCCATGATTACTTTAGGCATGAGATTATGTGATGCCCCTGAATCAAGCATGGCATTGTGAAAAATATTATCATGGATGTTCAAAATGATGTAGAATGGAGGGGTAGTTCCTTATTGAAAATTTCCTTGAATTTTAGGGCCAAACAGGAGCTCTGGTGTATCATCATTTAAGTTAACAATATCATGAATTTCTTCTATGTTTAGAGATTTCAAAACTTGACATATATATAAATTTTGAGTGACTAACTCAGTGAGTGGGATATGGATTTTAATTTTGGCAATTTTACTCTCTAGGGTAAAGGGAATCTGATTTTTCAAAAAGTTTGATTTAGCCTTCTTAGTCATTGGTTCATCAGCAAAATCAACTTGCTGATTTCTACTATTTACAGAAGTTAAAATGGTTTTTCTAGGAGAATTAGTTGAAATGCTAGTGCTACTAGGACCACCACTATGCTTTTCATTGATTTGGGTGTTTTTTCTCTTCTTTGGATCAGAACTTTTAGCCACTGTTTTATGATTTTCTGCTGTTTTTTTTAAATATTTTCAGGGTTGTTTTTGCCAGAATTTTTAGAGGTTTTCTTCTTGGGAATTTCTTGATTCTTTTTACTTCTTAGGTCATATTTTTTAGGTGATCCTATGATGGCATTTTCAAATTTTGTTTCATAGAATTTAGTTTTTGGTCTTCTATCATCATAGGGTGTATATAGACCTTGTTTTCTTTCATAAATGAAATCAAAATCCTCATTGCTTACTCCCAACATGTTCATGTGCTCATCCTCTATTTTTTCATTTGTTTCTTCATCCTCATTAACATAATTTTCTTGGAAAGGAGGTTTGATCTATTGATCAACATCTCTTTGTCTGTTCTGAAGTTGATTCCTCCTAAAGTTCTGATTTTGGTTTTGGGATTTATTTTTGTTTTGAGAGGCTGATTGATTTTCTCTAGATTGAGCTCTCTCATATATGCTCATTCTCTCCATAATCTTCTCCATCATCCTTTCTAGTTTTGAGTCAGATGTAGAATGTGCAGCTTCATCCCTATATGATACCTTCTTCTCAGTCCTCATTCTAGCTCTCTTTTTAATCAGATTTGTTTCCACACTAAGAGCTCCTTTCTACAGGTCTTCTAAGGTTAAGGGATCCCTTTCTCTTAGCTGATAGGCCATTTCAGGATCGAATCCTTCAGGAAATTTTGCTAAAGCTAAGTGTTACAGGTCAAATAACCTCCTCATCAGCTCAGAGAAGAAGACAAATATGGAAAGAATACAGAGACCTAAATTAAACCTATTTCTGCCAAGGTAACGCACCCCTATAACAACAAGAAAACGTTATAATGCATCTGATCAATGAAATTATCGCGTTAGTGGCTAGGGAAACACTCAGTTTATACTAGAGGGCAGCGTTACCCATGTTTTGAGTTTGAAACAGAAAAAAACTGCGGAGAATGATTTAAATTTCCAGTGTTTTCTCACAAGAGATTCAATACAAAATGGAAACTGCAAAGCACTAGTCTCTTATTGGGCCTTGCCATAAACAACTGAACTCTCAAGGAAGGAAAAAGCATGGCAATTTCAGGAAACATCTTGGTTTTTTCTATTTACAACTGGTGGAAGGAGAAAGGCAATGATTGCTCTCTCCATCTCCTATAAAATGGAGCTGTAGGCTCTTGGTTCAAGATCGAAGGATTGTCAAAGTTTTGAATACTTGTGAAGAAGAACATTATTGTTGTAGTGTGAAGGTCAAAGATCAAAGAGGTTCATTGAGAACTTGTTGATCAAGACATCACCACATTGAGAGATAGAGAGATTGGAAGGCTGAGGAGGGCTTGGCACAACTGACGATTGTAATCCTCCCTTTTATAAATCAATAGAACTGTATCTATTTTTTCCATTCTATGCGTTGATATCATTATTGTTTTTAAATTACTTATATAGCATGAGATGAATGGCATATATGTGCATTGTTTAATTTTTGTCATATATTAACTTAATTGATAGGAAATATATATTGTGGTAGAGACTACACGAGTGCTTTGATTGATCACATGGTCGAGATTTGGAGCTGGTGGAGGAGGATCCCTGCTTCGATGCTTAGCACTCTCCAAAAGAATTCAAGATCATTAAAGAGGTAATCTTCCATCTTATTTCGTCAAGTTTCTTTAAGTTGATATGAACATGTATGCATCTTCTTTGTGAACTATACAACTAATATTACTATCTTCCTCGAGCACTGGAAAGCCCTGAGAGGGATATTTGGGAACCAAAAACCCAATAATTTTACCCTATAGTAGAATTGGTGACTCCGCTGGGGATTTCCCCATAGCTTTCGGACTATCTCTTTCCTCCTTTCTTCTTTCCTTTATTCACAAACCCTTCTGACCAGTATTTATGCCCAGTAGACATTTCAAAAGCTCACAGAGATCAATCCTATTTCTGTTTGACCATATGAAGGACTTTACCTTGGCTAATGCTACCTTTGTTGGTGTTCCAGTGCATTATAACATAGGATCTGCTTAAAGATAGTGTGTTAGTCTTTGGATTAACATTGTCTTTACTCAGGGATAGTGTGTTACTCAGCCAAAATTTTTTGTTCACCCCTGTGATTGTGTTTTTGGTTGCAGAGTTTTTGGCCATCAATATCCCTCCTTGAATGAATCCCTGTGCTTGTTTAATAAGCTATAATTTCTGTTTATTTTCTCTTGTTTGAAAAGTTAGTGTAAAAAACATTTACTTTTTATAGAAGGATTTTTTTTATTTTTTCTTCATCTAGCTGAATTAATTCTGAAGATTTCAGTTAAAATACTGTTAATATGAGGTAAATAGATGTCTGAATATTTAAGGTTGAACTTTTCTATTTGAATGTTATTGCATGGATGTTGAAAATAAACCTCTCCTTGTAGAAATAATCTTCATCGAATTGAATATTTAGAGCATATTTTTGAATGGTTTCTTGAGTTAGAGTCTCATTACATTTCATATGTCCACTCCCCCTCTGCAAGACTAATAATAAATTACTTTAAGAATCAAGTGATAATAAAATTAAACAAATTAAGTTTTTTGAGCTCACACAAACAGTAGTTCAGGCTAGGATATTGGGTTAGGAAAAGTGAGAAAATCACCCAATATCTCAAAACTTGAGACTAGTGTCATTAACGAGCGAAATCCTACTGCACTCATATTATCGGGACCATTCCTTTACTAGAGCTCAATGCGAGACAACGCTTAGGTGCAGAAGAAGGTAGCCCACCTTCGACTGCATTTGGTGGGTATGCTATATATTGGGGTTCCCTTCGGGGATGTCGAAACTAGATTGGGGATCTAGGTGTTCTGCCCATATAGCATGTTGTCCTAGACCGTGGACCCCCCTGATGATGTCTGTGATTTTAGGTATCTTTAGTGGCCATAATTTTTAGGGACTTACACAAGGTGACTGGGATGGGCTGTCCTAGTACCTGAAACAGATGGACCCACTCTATCTTCAGTCTTTAGGAGGGTACTCGTCTTCACGAGAGTGCTTACACTTATCGTCTAAGGTTTGGGCGAAGCTCTAGAGTGACCGTAACTGTAATTTTGACCAACCCTCTTTGTAGAATATTTTGATACTGGATTTCATCACCAGAAAATGGTAGTACTCAGTCAGGGCACCTTATTATGGCTACTTGTTGATTGATTTTAGAGAGTCCTTTTTTCTTTTTTCTTTTTTAGGTGTGTGGTTGCATCATTGAGACTTTATAATACATCAAAATTTATTAAATATTTTTAAAAATAAACAGGTCACCGTGGTGTCATCTGACCCATGCCGTCTGTCTCGATGACAGCAAGGTCTACCTCCTCTGACTCTTGAGGAAGAACTGAACCTTGGTGAACCCGTGCCTTCTGCAGAAGAGCAGTCTCCATTGACAAACCTTGATTTTCACATCGCCTCATATCATACAGAACTTTTGGAGGACCCTTTCATGGAAGGTGTCTACCTCATTACAATCCTCCACTCACTGATCCGTTGGGGCCTGTGATAGCTTAGATTCCACCACACCAAGACATGTCTTCAGCTGCACAAACATCCATTTCACAACTGGCATCCACAGGGTCGATACCAATGGAAACCATCCCAGGTTTTCCACCATCCTCCCCTCCAATTTTTAGTTCTATACCATCACTTGTTAACCCCAGTAGTCAACATATACCTAGTCCCAACCCTATGGTCATCACAACTATGAGTAACTTGTCGAGTCCTTCAGGATCTACTCCTACCGTGACCACATCGGGATCTATGGTTCCTCCTCCCACGAGTGGGACTACTTCGATTCCTTTTAGCAACCCTTTCCGTTGGAACCCTTTGCTGAGTTCAAACTCCTTGGCCACCATACCAGGGGGTAGTGTCACTAGCACACAGATAACAGGGAACATTTCACTACCCCTGCAATCCTTAGGACAAACTGAACAACCTATTGTTAACACTATTCCCTTAAGTGGTTTAAATATCGGTGTAGGGTCTATGTCATTGCCGAACTATGTAAGTAGTAGTATGCCTCCGGGAAACTCTATTGCATCCATATGTACTAACCCACCCCAACCTCCATCTAGAATGGGAGGTCACTTTTATACTGGGGGCGATCAACCTTTCGCCCCACAATAAAATATGCCTTAGGGACAGCAACCATATATCCCTACCCCTCCACCTATAGGAAATTTTTATCAAAGTCCTACTTATCCTACTGGTAACACATTGATGGGCGGACCCTATGGTCCAAATATTTAGCCAATACTTCCTTGGTTAGATTCAGGGGAAAACCCGCAATTTCCATTTTTGGTAGCTCTGGACATTCTCGACATCCATAAACTGACTAATGACCCCATCAATTACAACCTTCTTTGGCCTCCAATACCGCACAAGATTCCTTCTGACATCCCAAAGTTCGACGGTAAATAAGGGGATGACCCAGCCACACACATCACTACCTTTCATTTATGGTCTACGTCTAATTCCATGATGGATGATAGTGTCCGGCTTTGACTGTTCCCCCGCACCTTTATAGGCAATGCTGCAAAGTGGTATATTGAATTGCCACGCACCACCATAAACACTTTTGGTGCTTTAGCGATGGAGTTTCTAAAGAACTTCCAATTACCAATCAGATTTAAAACTGGAACGGAACTGTTAACCTCACTGTGCTAAGACACCACCACCCACATCTCCGATCATATTCATGAATGGAGACGTAGGAGGAGGTTAGTCAAAGCACCAATCCCGAATCATCTGCTATCTAATTGGTTTTGTAAGTCTCTCTTACCCCACATCTCTAAAGACATTTGCCTATCCGGTGTGGTCACAAAAGATCAATGCATTCTTTGTGCCCAACATTTGGATTTAATCTATTCAAAATCTAGCACACTCTATGATTTTCTCCCTAATGCCCTTGGTAACCCAAATCCTCCTGCTTCTCAGAAAACCAAAGCCCACGCCGATGGTCTCGTTGGCACAATCTCTGGTGTAGCAACAAAACAGTCTCGGGGGAAAACCTCCCAGCCATCCTCGGCTGCCACTGCCCCTAATCAAATGACTACTCTTCCTACCACTGAGGTAAATTCTGTGCAAAATTCACAAAAACCTAGTGGTAAGAATAAGAAGAACAAGAAAAATATATCTTCTTTGGAAGAGCAGTTGGACAATTAGAATAATCCTAATCAGAAAAACGCTGCCAAAAATGACAAAGGGAAGGATAAACCCATGAAATTTCCTTGCAAGATCTGTGCAGAGGACCACTTGACATACAAATGTCCTCGGCTGCAGGAATGCACCGATTTTATCGCAAACAAGGATTCTGGGTGAACACCTATCATTCTTCATAATCCTTTCCCTAATCAACAACAACAACACATGGTTGACAACCCGCCACAACCCCAACAACGGGGAAATGGTGGTTCGCATCCTTCAGTGAAGGATAATCTGCCATTTATGGCATTGAAAGTGTTGAACTTCAAACACGAGCCAAGCTTTATGGAAATCCTACCATAGACGCTCAAGAACCTGGTACTAGTTTAAATCCACTGTCGCCTAATGATTTTCATATCGAACGACCTATTTTTGACCCCGTGATTCGTCCCCCAAAAGGAACACTTCGACGCGTGACTCATAACACCTTTGCACATGCAGCCCAAAACTACAACATTGTAGAAGATTTGGCACAAGCACCGTCAGATATGTCTTCTCTCGAAGTATCGCAAAATTTTCCAGCACAAAGGAAAGCCTTGCTTTCAGCCATTGGTGGAATAGACCCCCAAGATTCCATGCTAGCTATCTTTGATATGGAAAAATCTCAGACTCGCCTCTCACACCAACTCGCATTCCAGGTGCAGGTTTTGTCGAAAGGGAGACCAATCCATCGCACTGTCATAGACGAAGGTGCTTCAACCTACGTTATGTCACAAGCTTGTTGGCTCGCTTTAGGTTCTCCTACCTTGTCACTGCCATCTAATTCCCTCAAAGCTTTTGATGGCCACACGTTCCTCCCAAAAGGTTACCTTGCTAGCTTTCCCATCACTCTGAGTGGGAAAACAATAACTGTGGACGTTGAAGTCATAGATCTTCATCTCGACTATAATATATTGCTCAGTCGCAGTTGGTCTTATGCCATGACCGCCATTGTTTCTTCAGTATTCTGACTCATCCTATTTCCATTGGCTAGGAAAATAGTCATAGTGGATCAGTTTTCCTTCTGCACCCTTGATTATACCACATTACCAAGTAGCATTTTACCCCTAATAGGATGCTTTCCTGACTCTTACGTCAGTATCAGTACCGGTCTTCTGAAGGCATCCTCCCTACTGGGTTGTTTTCCTCTCCCACCGCCAGAGATCCCAAATATGGTTGCAATGATATCCACCACTTCGACTAGCTCTATCGACCCATGGATCCTCCTGGCACCTTCAGACATTGATTCCTATGGAGATCAGATGCCGCTCTCACCAAGCCATCCAAATTACATATGAACCCTCCACTACTATGGTTTCAACCAAAGGTACGAACCTCCCGCCCATCACAGTTCTCTCTAAGGATCTCCTCAATGAAGTCTTGCCTACAGACGAAGCTATTTGAGAGATCATGTCTCTAGAAGAATGACCTTGGGGATATTTTCACCATCGTGCTTCGATGATCAATTCGGACGTGATAACTATTGAAATCCCATCCTTTGACCCACCTGAGATGGTTCCCTCCACTTACACGACTATTCAAACTATCGACTCAAATGAGAACATGGGTAATATTTCTAAGACAATGCTCATTGATATCTTGTTCAAAACGGGTATCGTGGAAAATATTCATATTGGAGCAGATAGCAATACTGAGGAAATTGTGTGCTTCACATCCATTTTCAAGGAATTCTGCGATGTGTTTGCTTGATCTTATGATGAAAATCCTGGCATGGATCCATCTATAGTTGAGCACGAAATAAAAATTTATGACAATGCCAAGCGAATTTGACAGCAACTCAAGCCTGTCCACCCGCACAAAGCGGCCGCCATCAAAACTAAGGTAGAAAAAATTTTAAACGTTGGTTTCATCTATGCCGTTCCTTTGACATAATGGGTTTCCAATCCGGTTCCCATAGATAAAAAACAAGGCACCATTCGAGTTTTTGTTGACTATCATGATCTAAATACTGCTTGTCCCAAAGAAAATTATGCTACGCCGTTCATAGATCAGATTCTTGACGATTGTGCTGGATGCGAATATTTTTCCTTCATGGATGGATTCTCGGGCTATAACAAGATTGTGATTAAAAAACAAGACCAACATAAAACTACCTTCAAATGTCCTTGGGGCACATTTGTGTATCGTAAACTCCCATTCGGTTTGAAAAATGCTGGAGCAACTTTTCAATGGGATATGGACTACGCTTTCCACAACATTCGACATATTGTATAGGCTTACTTGGATGACCTTCTGGCCCATTCCAAAAATCGACCTGATCACCTTGCTCATCTGAAAGAAATTTTCGCTAGGTGTAGATTCTACAATATACATCTGAATCCTCATAAGTGCATATTCATGGTCGAGTCTAGGAATCTTTTAGGTTTCATTTTCTCCAAGCATGGGATTAGGGTTGATCCTGAGAAGGTTAAAGCAATTGTTGAGTTTCCCGCCCCACAATCCCTCCTCCAACTCCAACGTTTGCAAGGGAAGGCAAACTTTTTACATCGATTCATTGTTAACTATGCCGAGATGACGAAAGGATTCATGCGATCATTGAAAAAGGAAACACTATATTTTTGGGATGACCAAGCTCAATGGCCATTTGATGCTTTAAAACATGCACTTGTTTCAACCCCACTCTTTAGTGCCCCCGACTACTCACGCGACTTTCTCTTCTACCTGGTAGCCTCACCATCCTCACTTGGAATGGTTCTGGTTCAAGTTCACAACAACGACAGTGAACATGTGATATACTACTTTTCAAAAGGTCTAACTGGACCCGAACTACGTTATTCACATGTGGATAAAATATCTCTGGCGGCAGTCTTTTCCGTCACCCGACTCTGACACTATATATTGTTGCGACAGACTACTGTTATTGCTCTGGAGAACCCCATGTGACACATCTTGTCTCGACAAATTATTGGAGGAAAATATTCCAAATGGATCATAATCCTCCAACAATTTTATTTGGTCTTCATAGCTACCAAAGAAAAGAAATCCTTAGTCTTCGCCGAATTACTATCGGACCTTCCCAGAATTGACCCAGGAGAAATAGCTCATGATCCATTTCCTGATGAATCTGTATACTTGATTTATTCTTCGGACCCATGGTATGGAGACATTATGGTCTACCTACAAACCTAATGCTTCCATCCAACTCTCACATCTGAGGACCATCGTTGTATTCGCCACCATGCAAAGCACTACCTTGTGCTCAATGATACACTATATCATCGTGGTGTCGATACTATTCTCCAGCGTTGTCTCACTTTCGATGAAGCAAAACGCATTTCGAATGACTGCCACACAGGGGCGTGCGATGGTCATCTTTCAGGCATAGCTACTTCCCAAAAAATTCTGCGCACTGGTTATTATTGGCCCACTTTGTTTAAAGACTACATTACAACGGTCGAGAAGTGCCATCCATGTCAAATTTTCACAAAGAAAATGCATGCTCATCCCACCCCGCTTCATCCGGTTATCTCCATTGGTCCTTTCGCCAAATTGGGAATTGACTTCGTCACCTACAATCCCATTTTGGAGAATGGACATAACTACATCGTGGTTGCGGTCCACTATTTTACGAAATGGGCAGAAGTCATTCCCACTTTTAAGGCTGATGGCGAAACCCCCACTCTCTTCATATTCAATCAGGTAATCTGTTGGTTCGGCGTACCCCTATATATTGTCATAGATCATGGATCCCACTTTCATAATCATAGGATGACCAAATTAACATCCATGCTAGGTTTTCATCACGATCAATCTTCGTCTTATTATCCTCAAGCTAATGGTCAAGTCGAAGACTTAAATGGTGTCCTCAAAACCATGATTTGTCGATTAGTCAGAAATCATAAAACCACATGGCATCAGAAGTTGTATTCCGCATTATGGGAATACCGAACGTTAGTCAAAAATGCCATAGGCTTCACGCCATTTCAGCTTGCATTTGGCCTGGAGGCAGTACTTCCAATCGAGTGTGAAATTCCATCACTCAAACTAGTTGTTGAACTCCTACCCGGCACCACTGCCACAGAAGAGCGGTTTCTCTCACTCAATCATTTGTATTAAACTCGTCGAGATGCTACACTAGCACTCGAAGCTCACCAGCGCCGAGTCAAAGCTGAATACAACAAATCTGTCAAGCCTTGTTCTTTCCAAGAGGGTGATCTTGTTTTAGTATATGATTAGAAACATTACCTCTTGGGGGCAGGAACTCTCCAACCATTATGGCTTGGTCCTTACATCGTTAGTAAAGTCCTCTAAAAAGGGGCTTACAAACTTCAGGATTGTAATGGAATTCCGCTCGTGGAGCCCCACAACGAGCTCTATCTAAAGAAGTATTTTTCCTAGTTTCGCACAAGGCATATGCTTTGTAATTTTATGTATATAATTTTTTCCTATTGTTTTGATGTATCTAGATATTTTTTGGTTTTTGAGGTTTTTTTTCTCATCTACAATATTTTTTCACATAGATGTCGTCATCCTCCTTATCATAAATCGGATACGTGGATGGTGCTAGTCATCACACTAGACACATTTCTTCAGCTGCTTGGGTTCTCTACACTCCTGAGTCAAAACTTCTTGGTTCTGGGGGAATCTTCCTAGGAAGTGCCACCAATAATGTTTCTGAGTACATGTTAGTGATCCAACTCCTCATGGAGGTGGCATCTCGCGACATCTCCAGTTTAGTGGTCAGGTTAGATTCCCAACTCATCATTATGCAGTTAAACAATCATTACTGTGTCCGTCATCTATTCTTGTTACGTTATTTTTTAATGGTGCAAATTTTACAACGTTAATTTCAAACAATCACATTTTAGCACATTCCTAGAGAATTTAATGCATTAGCCGATTCTTTGGCAAACTATGTGTTAGATTGGCATTTGTCACATTTGTTATAAAATATTTACACATGAGTATATATATTTTTATTCCATAGAAAGTACATAAAAAATTCAACAACAAAAAATCACAACAAAGTATGTATGTATATATATATATATATATATATATATATATATATATATATATATATATATATATATATATATATATATATGTCGTGTCCAGTACAATAGTTACATCAAAAAATATTCCAAAACTTGGGTGTTTTACAAAAAATTGGCTATATTAAGCCACGCTCTGACACTTATACATCCGCTCCACCAGCTAGGCCTGATGCTCAAAATAACATACAACTGCCCTGGCTATCCTCCCCAGAGGCACCAGATATCTCTCCGACACACCTACGGTATGCCGCTGCAAACGAACTGGAACCTCCCACATAGGAAGAGGTGGCACACCCATACTCAAACCCTCCAAGTTCTTGGAGAGTTCATGCAGGATTTGGGCATCATCATCTCCGGCGGCTTCCGCATCCTCAGCCGGTGTGTAAGCCCTGGGTAGCTGCAGTCCTCGCCGTGCATAGCGAGGGGATCCAACTGGGCGGACAGGTGCCACATCTCTGTCAAGCAAACAAGCTTCATGTCAAAAAATATTTTTCACCCTATTCAAACAAAAAAATTACATAAAAATTCAAAAGACAAAAAAAAAGTACTTCCTGAAAAGCACACTGATCATTTCCTTCTTACCATTGAGTCCCCACTGGGTGCCAAGGGGCAACACTAACTCCGGATCGCTGGTGAATTTCATCCCTGCATAGGGATAATCCTCAATCATAATGATCTGTGAGTCCATCAATAAAAAAACCCATCATCAAAGCAGTGACGGACTGTACCCTCTCCAGTCCACATAATCAAAGCTACCCACTGAGCTTGTCTTGGCTTGCATGGGCCCAATGGCACTGTAATGATCTTGGGCCTCATCAATGGCACCCGCTCCAGTAGGAAGGAAACGATCAATGTGTCATACCCAAACTCTCTTTGGGTACGAGTCTTGCATGTTGTGAGGTCTGCTCAAACCCAACGGACAACTCCATCACACCAGTCAAACACCTGAGGCTACATACAATCCACGGCTAGTAGCATCTGGGCCTTGGTGGCCACATGCTGACTCTTGGCCCCTGCCAAGAGAACAATCATCCATAATATAGACCTCAGTGGTCTCAAAGCCACCCGTGCAATAGGCACCCGGTTGCTCACAACCTCTGTGTTGCATATGCAATGAGCAAGAATGAGATTAGCAGTAGAGTGCGGATCTGCTCTAGACCCCGTCAGGTTGGGCCTCGGTCCACGACATGACAGGCCAGTCAAAAAGTAAACATCATCTTTCTCAATTGAGAGCTCATTGCCCCCAATCCGAAAGACATGATGATGCCCGTCCCATTGCTAAATCAACCACCTTAGGAGGTCTTCTTGACCCCTCATCAGTTCTAAACGTGCATATTTTAGCAAACCACATCGGCGGAGAGCCATCAAACTTGCAGCATCAGTAACCATATCTCTTTCTTCTCATTCATGTTCTCTCTCTCGCCAGATACTCATGATTAACAGCTGAATACCTGTAAATGCAACATTTTCAACCGATTATAAATTTCCTAGAACACTTCAGAATGCTTATTAATGAGTTCCTAAAAAATGCGTTGCGCCTAATGCTGGCTATAGAGCAAAACAGAGCACGCCAACGTGCCCTTCCTTCACAGGAAGTGCGCTTAACGCGGGTCCAGCACTACTAGCCCGCGTTAGCCTCTAATATTTTTTAGGGCCTACCAAATTTTCCATTTTGAACCAGAAAAACTTCACAAAAACACAATAAAATGATAGTAGGAGGTTTTATCTCTGACCTGGATCTCGCGGGAAGGAGAACCGTTGCCCAGATTGAATGCAATCGCCAGCTGAATTTTTCACCCTTTTTCACCCCAGAGCTCCTTCACAACGCTCAAAACAGTGAAAATGTAAGTCTTCTGACCTTCTTATAGCCATTTCTGGGACATGACTATCTTAGCTAGTCTACAAAAAGTTGTGAATTCTTCCTGCACATGTGTCGCAACTATTGAGTTTAGTTACTAATGTCCTGATGAGTGATCAAGATTTATATGTAGACATAAACATGTTTTGACCCATTTATTGAGCATTCCTTTTACAATATTTTTCTTGCTTGTTAATCCAAGAAACCTTGATTTCTCTTCTTCGGACTCATTAAAATTATACAAAGTTGATTTCAAGCATTCTTTTTATGGTCTTTTTCTTGCTCGTTAATCCGAAAAACCTAGAGTTCTCTTCTTCAGACTCGTTAAAACTGACATGAAGAAGCACTGAGCTTTCTTTTTAGGGACTTTTTCTAGCTCATAAAACTGAAAAAACCCCAAGTTTCCTTTGTCGGGCTCGTTAAAATACCACAAAAAAGAGTAAGGAGCCATTCTTTTCCTCTTTTTCAAAAGCTCTTTAAACAGAAAAAGTGACCGAGTTTTCTCTGCGTGACTCGTTAAAATTTCACGGAGAGCACTAAGTTTTTCTTTGTTGGACTCGTTAAAATTTCACAAAGAGTACTGAGTTTACTTCATCTCCTCATACTCATAACAAAATGAGGTAGACGGCCATTGAACATAGATTTCTCACTTTTCCAGCTTCGATGGACTAACTCACAGAAAATGAACTATTTCGGGCTTACTATTCTCCCTTTTTCGTGCTCGGTTATCAATACATGACAAGGGTACCCCATGGAGTTGTCTTTTACGACATTTTTCAGACTCTCTAAAATTGAAAAATTCACCGAGTTTACTCCTCTGAACTTGTTAAACCTAACCATATGGGGCATAGAGTTATCTTTTACGACATTTTTCAGACTCTCTAAACATGAAAAATTCACTGAGTTTACTCATCTGGACTCGTTAAACCTAATCAGAAGGGGAAATTTTTTGACAAAATGGATACTACCTCTGTTACATTTTTAGAAAGGTCGATCTGGCAGCAAAAATATTGAACATGGCACTTCCCAAAAAAATCTTTTGCATTTAGTCGAACCCTACCATCTATGAGTATTAGTATTCATCTCCCAGTGTTCCTACATCGGTAAAATCCTAACAAACTCTTTGGTGTTCATTAAGCCTCAGCTGCCTAGTACCCTATTACAGTGTTTTCTATTGTTCTATCATATATCACTATCTACTGCTCCTCTTATCAACCAAACTGCTCATTATGCCAGAAATTATTTGTCGTTAGACATCGCCATTTGCTCTTCATTATCTCCATCAAAAAAAAAATCATTTGGTTTCCATTTCATGTTGACTAATGTAGGAGGCCTCAGTGCCTACCTTTCAATAGATCTCTTCCTATCGACTACAACATCTTATCTAGGAAGTTGATCCAGAAACCCATCAGTACCCAGATACTTGCAGACATCAGTGGCAGGTAGTCTTGTGTTTGATTCGAAGTCTTCATCATTGGCTCCTGATCGAATGATTATATGAGTTTTTGACTTCAACTCTTTTTATTCACACTCGCTAGATTATACTATGTATCTTAGGGACCATCATCATTATCGATGGCCACCTTCGCGTCTGTTAACAGTTTTCATTATCGGCTGGTAATCAGACAATTTCTCACATGTTCGAAAATATCTCCTTCATTCACATGTTGAGAAATATTCAGTTTAAGTGAAGCGGCGGTCAAGACCTTGGGGCAAAGGTTACATCATTAAAGCTATGTTCCCCTCCCCAAGTTGCGATATTTTTTATGGAGAAAGCTTCTTCAGCCTAATCTTGTTATGACATAAACTTCCACATTGTGCTTATCGGTGGACAGATTCTTCATATCTCTATTCTAGAGAAATCATGTTGATTACGCTACTGAGCATGGGAATGCCCAACTCAAGACAGATACTATATTTTCTGGCATATGTTGTTGTTTCAGGTTTTCCTCGGTCTTTCAATATCTTTATCTCTACTACACACATTATAAAGTATTTCGACCATTTTCTTCATCTTTGACCTCACACTTTAGGGGGAATCTGTTACAGGTCAAATAACCTCCTCATTAGCTCAGAGGAGAAGACAAATATGGAAGGAATATAGAGACCTAAATTAAACCTATTTATGCTAAGGTAACGCACCCCTATAACAATAAGAAATCATTATAACACATCTGATCAATGAAATTATCGTGTTAGTGGATATGGAAATGCTCTTTTTAGACTAGAGGGTAGCGTTACCTAAGATCAGGTAAGTACTTTTAAACTAGCCTACTTTTGATATAATTTTAAGAAAAAACATTAAAAAAAATTAATAGCTTAAGATCAAGTAAATACTTTTAAGTTAGCCTGATTTCAGCATATTCTCAAAGGAAAACATTCATGATAAAAATAAAAAGTAGCCTAAGATCAGGTAAGTACCTTTAAACTAGCCTGATTTTGACATACTCTTAAGGGAACTTTTCAAAGCAACCGTTGAAGATAAACTAGAGGACATGGCTAACCATAGACTTCCCTAGTTCAAATTTACTTAGCAGACTTTTAAAGAACATTCAAGGGCAGAATTTCAAGTTTTACTCAGCCATACAAGGACTCACCAACATTCCTGGAGTGATTACACTCTATTGACTTATCTCCAAATACACAATTAGCAGAAAACATAAATATAAAGATTTATGAGTGATATTTAGGGCACTTGACAGTAAATCCTAATATATATTTGCTATTCTTTATCAGAGAAAGTGGAAAATATGGAAAACATGAGAAAAATGACAATTACAATAAGAAAAACATCACCATTGACATAAACTAGGATCTCATAAATCAACTTTTGTATTTGATGTTCAAACCAGTTACTATCTTCAAGTCCATTGGGTCTTTTACAGCTTCGAACTTCTCATCTCAGCCTATCTTTCTTCAATTACAATACAGAGCTTCAACAGCCTTAATAGCTATTTACACTTGATAAGTATTCAACCAACAATAATAATTAACTCCTCATATGATATTTATAGCTGAAATTGAGGAGGTGGAGTGAAAGGAGGTCTATTTGTTTAATTAACATAGAGTAAATGCTTCTCGGCCTTTGGGAGGCCAAATGGAGAATTTTTCAGATTTTTTAACTCTATTATAATCAATTTTACATTAACTTTCATCAACTTTAGTTACTTTTGTTGACTTTGGAGGCTTTTGGTAGGCTGGAAATTAATTCTGAGCTATCTTTGGCAAATATCTCTGACTGTGCATTCATTTTGTAGTCTTTTGAGGAAAATAAAACTGTAGGTGCAATTTCTGATGTTTGGAGAAGTAATTGCTCTGATGGTTTGGCATTTAACACCTTCCTCCTGCTGATATGTCATAATTTATCACTTTCAAACCCTGATTAGGCCTTGATATTGATTTTGGGCCTTTATAATCATCTTTGGATCTTTAATCTTTTCCTGTTGGCTGCATTCACCTTTAAACTTTGTTTTAACATAAAAAATATAGGATTAAACTTTTAATCCTTTAATCTTATGCATTAACCCATTTTAACTTTGATTATTCGCTGAATTTCCCCCTTTTTTTGCTGTGTACAAGTGGCTTTCATACGCGGAGGGTTTCACTGAAAGGCCAAATGGCCATGATCCATTGCTTGCAATGTGGAATTCATCCCTTCGGCCCCTTTTCTTTTTTTTTGGACCACGAGGATAGTCATCCTTGGCCCTATCCCTTTATTTGAGTGTGGGGAGGGTTTCCGCTTTAGAAAACCACCATCAAACCTGCAAAATCCAAAAAATATGTTATAAAAACCTACGAGGGAGGGTTTTGACTGCTTAGGAGGCTAGTGGAGGTAGAGGAGTTGTGCAGAGGAGTGGATATGCGGGCAGAGGACGTTTTATGGAGAAAACTTGCGAAAACCTGGTTTTAAAAGTGAATTTGGCGTGAAAAATGGCTTGGTGGTTTTGCGAAATCTGTTGGTGGTTTTCACACGATGATTTAGTGGTAAACAGTTTTTCCCAGAGGGAATGCGATCCAATTATTGCATGACATGCATCCCTCAAAATACCCGTGGTTTCGCGTGAGTTTGGATCGTTAAACCACGTCGGAAAAAATTGCACAAAAATAAACGTAGGTTGTTGGATCTAGGGGGGAAGATCCAACGGCTACGGGAGAGCGTGACGGATCGAAAGATGATCAGGCGAGGATTTTAGTGGGAGCCAGGTGGCAAGCATAGATTAGGAGAGGCAGTTGGGTAGTGGGAGGTAGGCCCCGGTGGGATTGGATGGCAGGTTAATGGAGAGTTGTTGGATTTGATTAATCAACGGCAGGGATTGATTGTAGGGGTGAACTGATATAAATAAGTTTGGAGAATAGGATAGGATTGGAGGAATGGTGGTCGTTGATCTTTGAAGATCAACGGTGGGGATGGATTTGTGGATTCATAAAGGGATGGTAAATTAAAGAACAAGGGAAGGTAGGGTCTGATGGAGGGATAAGGTGACCTGAGCCGGAGAAAAAGGCCTAAGGACATGGCGGAGATGGGGCGATAGATGTGTTAAATGAGGGCCATCAGATCCTATGGATCTACGGCGTAGATGTCATCAGGGTATTGTTATCAATGTGGGAATTTTATAAATAAAATGCGGGTTTTGAAATGGAAATGCCAATGTGATGGGGGCTAAGGGAAGAGGGGTTGAGAGCAAAAAATTTTAAGCGCTCGGTTGCGAGGCTTGGTCACATGATGGATAAAAAGCTAGGGGCTAAGCTGGAAGGGGCTAAAAACCCAAAACTTTAATATGAGCAACAGAAGGCCTAAAATGAGGCTTTTTGAGGTGTTTTTCAGTGTTCCGATAGGTAAAATGGGGGTTTTTAAACCATAAAAAAAGGTTTTTTATGAGTTTAAAAGGCATTTTTGAAGGTTTTTTAGGATAATGAGGGTAAAATGAGGAGGAAATGGGATTTTTCAGAGGAAAATGAAGGATAATAAAATGGACAAATGAGTGAAATAGGCTTAGAAAATGATGGGAAATGACTTGAAAAACAGTCTCTTTGGATATCAACATGGCTTCTTGGTGGATTTTATCAGTGAAACAATAGTGACGATTAATTTTTGTGTTTATGAAGCATTAGGAGGCTTCAAGAATGAGCATTTTTCTATGAAAATAATCTCTTGAAGGCTCAAGACTTGTTTTAGCTATCATTTTCCATGATAAAAATTTACTGATGGCTAACAGAGATCAACAATACATAAACGTAAGCTAGAAAATAACAGTGAATGCATTAAAACCAAAATTCCGGAATATCCACATAACCATTACATTAGATTATAGCAGCAAAAAATGTATACAAGATCTTGAGGAAATGATCTCTTAAGCTAGGAAATGCAACCCCAATGAAACATATACATGAAAATGGAGAAATAATGCTATACAAGAGAAGCCTTGGCTATGACTGCGCAATACTTGAAGGAGAACTGCTGTAAAATGTCAATAATATATAGATATGACAATTGATACCTCAAGTAATAAGGGGGATCAATATCTCAACCCCTAGAAATGTACAATACACAATCCTCAGAGGGATTGGCTGAAATACAAGCAAAATGGCATTTCTACAGAAACGTCGGAGTTGCTGGGCAGCAGCTGCAACTCAGAAATAGAACTAGATGGAGATAGCTGATGATGCTACAATATATGGCTGAATATCATCCAAAGGATCTCTGGAGTGAAAGGCTAATCATCTCACCTAAGATCTCACCCGCCAAACTTGCGGAGCAAGTCCCCACTGCAAATACGCTCAAGAATAACGCAGTCTAGAGAAGGTTATAATCCAAAGCATGAGAAACAATGGTTGTCTTGCCCTCCTTTTAAACAAGTGAAGTCTCCCTCTCCATGGGCCCCATCCATTAGGTTTTTCTCCACCAAATATCCTCTTCCTCATTCACACCAAGCTATCTTCCAAAGTAAGCCACTCCTCCTATGGCAGTGTTGTTGACTTGGTCAAACCTGACCTTGTCTTCATGCATTTGCCCCTTTTCACACTTGAGGGTGTAAAATCAAGTTCTTATCTATCCATTTCCACATGTGAGGGATTTTATTGATGTTTTCAATAAACATGGGCCTCCTTACCCATTTATTTGGCTGCTAGGTGATGTGAGCAAAATTTTAATGTTCCATTTAGCCATGTGCTAAAATGGGAACATTACAGTCCTCCCCTCCCAAATGTTGCTTGTCCTCAAGAAAATCCAAGGATAGAACTGAGGAATCTCCACCCAAGGCATGGAGTCTGAAATATGTTGAGGAACTTCTTCCTCATGTAGATCCTCCATTCCCCAAGAAATCTTCCACACAAAGTGAGTTACCTCCCAACATGGCAACTCCTGACAATCATCTTCCACCTCAAGTTCTGGAAATGAAGGTGGGTTGAAAATCTGAACATGGTAAGCATCATAGCCTAACCAAATATGTCCTTCTCTCCACTTATGATAAGTGTAGAGTATGTGCTGATCCTCGGCTGCAAAAGTATTGCCCTCACGTGGCAAGGTGAAGAACAATCCTCCAAAAAGTTCTCCTCCAACATTGAAAAACAAGCTGGCCCAACACAATCCATCCATGATGAATAGGACATTATCATCATAGAAAATCCTAATGAGAATTTTTCTAAAGCTTTTACATGATGGTACACGATACAAAAAATGTCTCAAAAGGACACAGCGCAGTCTCATCCACTGCAACTTCAAAAAATTGTATGGCAAGTAACATACAAAAATCATCACATCTACTAATGAATAGTAAATGGCTGAATTTGTTAACAATACATGATCAAATAATTTCCCATGGCTTTAAAATGTATGGCTATCAAACTCATGGCTCACCTAAAAAGAAAAAAAATAGGTGGTTGTGGTGGCCATATCTCTTCCCATGCTCCCATTAGAACATGTAGTGCAGAAAATATGGGAATTCTCTCCCCTCAAGGACACATCCAAATCATGTGTCTTCCTCATAATCATGCCTCCAATAAAAATCAGATCTATATTAGAAAATTAATTCATGATCAGTAATAAAATGAAGAAAATTCTAAAGGTTTCATGTGATGCAAGGAGGTACCAACAGCTTCCCTAATAGTGACATTGCAATTTTCCAAACTGCTTCTTCAGAAAATTACATGGCAAGTTGTTTTGTATTACATGGGTGGTTATGTATGTCATGATATCTAATGATATATAGCAACTAGTTGAGTATATCAACTGATCATACATGGAATAAAACACTTGCCCAAGGCCATACACAATATGGTTGTCTCCATCATACAAATTGGCCCAATTTTGTCCATGGAGCCTAATGAAAAACTTGTCCTTTTGTGGAGCAATGCACTGAATATGAATGATAAGAGCATAAAAATGTTGTGTTAGATAATTCATGGATGTAAAAACAATATTCTTACCATATGTTGAAAGAAATATGATGAATGATCCCTCCATAGTAGTATGACACATTCCTTGGAAGAGAATTGAACCATATGTTGCATAAAGATCACCCTCCTTATACTTGGAAATCCAAGTCAAGAAGACCATAGAAAGTGAGGTCATACCAATGTAATAGATGTCTCCATCCACTACTCAATCAATCTCATCTCCTCTTTGTCCTACAAGTGCATCAAGTGTGAAGTGATCTTGGGGAAATTCCATCAATAACCCCAAGCTCTCAAATGACAACGCTGTTGGCCTCTGCAAATAACTATGGCCAACTCATAGCTCCATTCTTTGACATGCTCCTTTTCAAATATCTCTCTCATAATGCTGCAATACATAAGAAGTTCCTCCCAAGGTGGAAGTACCCCTCTATCATCAAAATTCAAGGAGATAACTCCATCCCCTCCTCTTGCAACATCATGCAAAGTGTGAGAGGAAATTTTATATTGCTCTCCCAAGAACAAGAAAAGAAACAAAAGATTTTGATTCCTCCTGATACTTCCATCTGACAAACCATGTGATGAAATCATAATGAATGATATGGATATCATACCAACACCATGCATCCATACTCTATACTTCTCAATGATGCAAGCATTCTGCCATCTCTCTTCCATCCTCCTACTCTTAGGAAGAGTGTATGCCAAGTGATGGACAAACTCCTTCAAGAGTAACCAGCGCAGCCAAGCCTCCTATTGCCGGTATCATAAATATGCAAGTAGTTCACCTGCTCCTTGCTCACCATCCACATCCAATCAACCAATTGTGGATTTCTTCATTGACCCTTCATCTTGGTACTCCTCCCATGAGGGCTACCATCATCCCTAATCAAATTCCTACATTTCATGGGATCTTGAAATGAAATCTTCCTGAGGATCAATTTGACCCCATGAGGATCCAAATAGGTGGTAGGAAAAAACCTCCCGTCATGATGTGCCTGGCTCAAGGAATTTCAAACATAGTCATGAGAGATGTTATCCATCCGAAGATGTCCTCCATCTTCTATTTGTTCCTGTGAGAAGGGAAGAACCTCCTCAAATTGTCAAATAATCTTGCACTCCATGATATGTGGGAGTGCACCTGCATTGAAATATCTCTTTGAGATCTCCTCCTCATGCATGGTCCTCCAAAACCCAAGAGGTCCTGGAGCTGCTGAAAGTAGAAGTCTCTCTTTGAGTTGTGGCATGCTCATTGAGAGAGTGTCATCTAGAGAGGAGAAAGAGTTTCTTATCTCCAGATGTCTACTCCTTCTCACTGCTTCCTTCATGGCTTCCTAAATGAAGCTGCTCTTTGATTTCCCGCATGAGGAATGATTCCTCCTTTCTCCATCATTGCTCAGCGTAGTGCTATTTTTCTACTCTAGATAAATTTCATGCAATGATATCGAACCATCCATAGTGTTTGCTGAAATGAAAAGAGATATATTTTCAATCATACCTTGGTGAAATTTTTAAGCTCTGTGCAGGGCTACAAGAGTTTCCTCCTCATAAGTGTTGGCCTCGCAAACTGTTGAAGATGAATACTGCTCCTCCATGGTCTCAATAGCACTGGTACATGCCTCATTAGCTAGTGGTGAGGGCTCCTCCCTCCTTTTTCCAAACCTCCCGATCAATCTATGAGAAAACTCAACAAGAGTAGAAACCCTTATATGGTGTTGGGCCGTTAATATGCCATTATTATTATCACTTGTGAACGCTTATTCCACCCATTTCTACCATTCTTCATCACGTCATTTATTACAATTTATTATTTAAATCCATTTTATAATGATTTATGCTCTTATGAATGAATATTATTTATTCTCCTTTATCTCTAATAAATTGATGATTATGTATGATTTTATCAATGATAGTTTTAATAAATCAGTTGTAACATTATTCACCATTTTTAGCCTCCAAGATAATTTTCAGATTGAAGATTTGATCATTAAAAGTGCCAACTCAGAAATTCGCTGGAATAAGAAGTGACGATTTTGCGGTTGAGATTCTGAGCAAATGAAGAAGAATCTGGAAAATCCGGAACATGGGCTTTTTCCAGAACGGACCCAATTAACTTTAATAAAGAACGGTTTTCCCAACTTCGGCTTGTACTAAGAGAAACGCAGGGTTCTTTGAGCACGATTTTCTCAGATTTGTTGTTGCGGCCGTCCTCCAAATCTCAGCTGCAAAGTCAAATTCGCCTTGTTCTTGTTGATCAAATGGTTAGAAGCAAACCAATTTTGTAATAGAATCATGTTGTAATTATCTCTATTGTAACCACTCTCTGCTCTCTTTGTATTTAAATCAGAACAGAGATCAGAGAGGGAGAAGGACTTTGAGGATGATTCAGGATGGATTCGAATGATGGAATTGAGGATTCAGACTTAGAGATTCAAGAATGAAGATGGATTATTCATGATAGGATAGGGATTGTTGCATTGCCATTGTAATCTTCAAAGATTTTTCTGTTGTAATGATTTCACAATTTGAGGATGAATAAATAAAAGGGTTGTTGTTCATTCACCTGATCTGAAGTAGCCCAGCAGCATCCGCTAGCGACTAAGGGCCCAGCCTCTAGTGGAGTATGCTGTTGTTGCATCATATCTTTCCAATTTCCGCCGTGTGATGGTTTGATTTAGTTCCTATTTCTTTGAATCGTAATGCTTTACAGTTTCATGTTCTTTACTTCGCTGTTTAGTTTGGTTGATTAATTGCAAGAGTTTTCTTTTAAAGAGCTTTCCTAGTTTACTTTCAATGGCAGCTTTCCATTTCCTGTTATTTGCATTATCTTTGCTTTGGTGTGAAGAACGATCTGAAACTGTAGTGGGCATTGGCATTTGCTGTCTAGTCCCCAGATTAATGATATGTTCCTTGGTTACTTTTGGTTACATCAGTTTCCAAAGGGATGAGTTATTGTTAATGGACCCTTGACTGGTACATTGCTTATTTTTCCGAATGCATGATTTAAGTCTTAAAATGCTTTGTTGTAAGTAGATTTTATTTCCAGCTTTCATTTACTTTTGGATTTTAAGCACTATACTGCAAAACATTACTCTTGAGTAAATAGCCGCCTCAGACTGAGTACACTCTTGAAACAAATAGTCGTCCCTGGGTTGACAATTAATGTGAGGTAATTAGGAGTTACAAAGACACCTTTTTATCGCTCCACATATGGCTTAGATGGCTGATCCACCAATTCTCTTCTTCACCTTCAAGGTGCAGCGCTGTAACCTCTACAGCCTCTCTATCTACTATAGGATGTAGTAGGAATAAATCCTCTAGCTTCTTCACCCAAACCTCTGCTGCACATGTGAGTGATCCATCAAATGTGGACAATAGAAATATATTGCCTCTCATCATCCCATAGATATGGGGTCTTCTTTCTTCCTTTTGTTGAATAAATTGTGGAAAAGCTAGAGTCTCTTGGAAGGCTCTAGGTTTTGCTTAGTATTCAGCTAGGTACTCACTTATAATTTTGAATTCCAAGTTATCTCCATGTTTTTGGTCTTATTTTTTGTGAGAGTAGGAAGTGCATGGTCCTTCCTCTTCTCCTTCTTCAATCCTCTTGACCTCCTTGGAGAGGTCTCCTCTGGATCTAAAAATAGATGAGAGAAAACTCATCTTCTTCATCATCTTGATCTTCTTTGGCTGAGACTCACAGGCTGAGCCAAAGATCATGCTTTGATACCACTTTAATGTTCCCAAATTAGGAAAAGCTACACTATTGGGAATATCTCAAGATATTACCAATGTGGAGATCAGCAATACGTAAACATGAGCTGGAAAATAGCAGTGAATGCATTAAAACAAAAATTATGGAAGATCCACATAACCATTACATTAGATTATAGCAACAAAAAATGTATGCAAGATCTTGAGGAAATGATCTCTCAAGCTAGGCAATGCAGCCCCAATGAAACATATACATGAAAATGGAGAAATAATGCTATACAAGAGAAGCCTTGACTATGAATGCGCAATCCTTGAAGTAGAACTGCTGCAAAATGTCAATAATATATAGATATGACAATGGATAACTCAAATAAGAAGGGGGAGAAAGATCTCAACCCCTGGAAACATACAATACACAATCCTCAAAGGGATTGGCTAAAATACAAGAAAAATGGCATTTCTGTAGAAATGTCGGATTTGCTGGGTAGCAGTTGCAACTCAGAAATAGAACTGGATGGAGATAGCTGATGATGCTGAAATATATGGCTAAATCTCATCCAAAGGATCTCTAGAGTGAAATTTTTATCCTCTCACCTAAGATCCCACCTTCCAAACTTGCGGAGCAAGTCCCCACTGCAAATACACTCAAGAATAACGCAGTCTAGAGAAGGGACTGCACTGTTGGTGAAGAGAAATGATTGCCCTGATGCCAATGATCTGTAATATTCTCCTGGATTTCCCTCACTAAACTCCTAGAGGAATAGAAGCTCCCTCCTCTGATAGATGATCCAAGGAAATGGTGTATGGTGTCCTCCACTGCAACACCCCAACAACACTGTGTTATACATGAGCAGAAATAACATGGTATCTGAAAGGAGAAGCTTTGGCGTTGAGCCAAGAGCTATCGACAATGAAGAACAATCCCGCAAGAGGCCTCTCAAGAAGGAGAAGAAACCCTAAACATGAATTCCCAGGCAATTCTTGCTAAACAGAAAAAGAATGCACAATGTCTGAATAGACATGAAATGAATAATCCAAAGCATGAGAAACAATGGTTGTGTTGCCCTCCTTTTAAACAAGTCAAGACTCTCTCTCCATGGGCCCCATCCATTAGGGTTTCATCCACCAAATATCCTCTTCCTCATTCACACTGTGTTGTCTTCCAAAGTAAGCCACTCTTCCTATGGTAGAGTTGTTGACTTGGTCAAACTTGACCTTGTCTTCATGCATTTTCCCATTTTCACACTTGACGGTGCAAAATCAAGTTCTTATGTCTATCCCTTTCCACATGTGAGGGATTTTATTCATGTTTTCAATAAACATGGGCCTCCTTACCCATTTATTTGGCTGCTAGGTGATGAGAGAAAAATTTTAATGTTCCATTTAGCCATGTGCTAAAATGGGAACATTACAAATTGCTAGAGCAAGACTACCCAACTATTAGGACTTTGTGGGAGTGTTGATGCAGTGGGAGCAATATAGTCAAAGGTTAGTCGAGGCCAAAAGAAAAGTCGATTCCTCCCATGAGAAGGCTTCCACTCTGAAGGGTAAGCCTGTAGTAAATTACTTGAAGATGGATTTTAATTTGTTGGGATTGGTAAAGATCTTCTTCCACGGTAAGTTGAACTAAGGTCCCAACAATTTCAAAATCACCTATTAGTAGTTCTAGGCTCCTTTGCTAGCTCGAGTAGTTTGGAAAATATGCGAGAAGCTTGTCAACCCTCCCGTGCTCCATATTATCAAATCATCAATGCTACCTCCACAACCTGTTTATCATGACTAAGGATACTATTGATCGTGTTGATCATGACACTTTGATTTTATGTTTTATGTAAATATTTTTATTTCATATGAAACAATGTCAGTCAATTAGAGTTTGGTTAATATAGTTGTGACATGAAGCACATTTATATATTTACTATGATGATTCACTTTAAAATCCAGGA
The DNA here is from genome assembly GCA_034641835.2 of Pinus albicaulis. NCBI lineage: Eukaryota > Viridiplantae > Streptophyta > Pinopsida > Pinales > Pinaceae > Pinus > Pinus albicaulis. The sequence continues at coordinate 4,370 of JAXQQM020069797.1, read as the reverse complement.
AATAATAATTTGTAATAGGTTCTCCCTCCGGGGCCCTTATAAAACGATTTAGGATATAGAACCAAGGGTTCATAATTTTTCCTTTCCAAGAGAGAAGATTTGTAAACTGTCAATGAAATGTATGCTCTGTGGAATATTAATGAATTTGTTTTTAATGATTCTAGCCCATATGAATGTGTAGTATGTATTCCTTTCTATGTTTACTCCATATGTTCTCACTATTCTTCTCAGATTACATGTAATACTAGATATTGGATATGTTTTTAGGAATTTATGGATACATATAAGTCTAATTTTTCTCAAATATGTCGATACTAATATGAAATCTAATCCTTAAAACATGCTCCATGTATCTTAGCACTTAATTCAAATGTCTGTCTCATGCATTTTACATTGAACTTCGATGCACTGAATTATTAATATAATCCTAGTGTATTGATTTTCTCTCCTTCTCAAGTCCTCTATTTGGTATACTACAAATGATTGATAAGTTATAGGTTCATGTGATGTTGGTCGTAATGAGTCTGATATTAATGTTTCTATGAGTAATATTTTGCATTTGGATTTTTACTTAGCCTCTTAAGGAATGTTCTAAATAAATTTAATCTCAAATATGTTAAATGCAGAGTGTGATATAAAATATCACCAAATATTTAAAGAAATCATTAATATTTCCTATGCAGTGGTCTCAACTCAACCCAAGGGTTGTCTGTAGGAGTCACAACATCTTCTATCATTGTTTCAGGGGACGAATGAGAACATTTTCCCTGCTGCGTTGGCGTGTTTATTGCACGAGTGTACTAAAACACCAGATTTTGGTAGAAGTTGTTGTAATCTACAATAAATGGTCACAGATAGAAAAGAGTTGTTAGATGGTTAGTGGAAACATACTAACATGTAGAAAACTAGTTTATGGAACATAGCATGGTACAAACAAGAAGAGGAAAAAAATAAACAATAAAACAAAAACACAAGATAAATCAATTCAAATGAGCTAATAATATGAACAAAGAACTAATCCCCTCTTATTAGCCGTTATTAGTAAAGAAGTGGTAGAACATTACACACTTGCAGTGAGTCCTTAGAGCTATGGAGCTCTAATACCCAAAGCAGGGAGGGCTTTCTGCTTGAGCTGGTATGCTAGCCTCTCTCTTCTCCTCAAATGAGTGATTGGATTCCAGACACTTGGTGAACTTATCCTTAGGGATTGAGGTGTTGGATGCCCAGCAACTAAACCCCTTCACTCTATTTTTGTTGGGACAACACACTGCTCATTTTCTCATGGGAAATTTGGCTAGCATAACAATGTTTTTTCTCTTTTTTCTTCCCATGGTGGAATTTTATAGGAAAGATTCAAATCCTTCTTCCCTCTCTTGGTACAATTGTGGATAGTTACCCAAGGGTGGGGTTTGATTCCATGTGTTCTCACTTGACGTCTCAAGGTGGCTCTAGGTGACTGTCCTTGGGCAGTCTCAAGTGGATAATATTCTTCCTGGAGTGTGTCAAGTGGTCCCAGATGGTGACCTTCCACCATGCTCAAGACTGCATGGATTATTGAGGAAAGCTGCAGAGAACAACATGAGTATTGAATAAAAATGCGCACATAGTGCACTTTTCCTGTGTCTTTTGTGCACAATTTGGTAATTTCTTCTCTTGAGCTTAGATATTTTTAAATTTTCTAAATTCTCTAATGTTTCTCAGCCCTATAAATCCTTCTGCTAGACATATCATGGTGTCTTCTGCTTGTCCTGATTTCTAGTGATAACAATTTCCCCCTAATGTGTGAGGTCTAGGAAGAACTATATATCCAAAATACATGATAGTTTATGCTCTATATAACTCGTGTCGAGAGAGAGAGAGAGAGAGAGAGAGACCTGCATGCAACCCAAGGTTGGAGAGCCCTTACTATGAGTAAATGAGGGACAATGTTATGTTGGAAATATGCAAGAGATAATATAATAAAATAAATACAATTTTTCTATGAGGCGGGCATGTCCCATACTCATGATGCTTTGGCTAGTTAAAAAGCCTATCTGACATATAAAGGTTATGTCTATGTTACTCATATAGTAGTGATCTACTGATTTGGTTTATGATGATGATTTTTGACACCCTCAGAGGCCTTTTTCTTTGAAAATAGGTTGAATGTGGTTCCCACATGCATAATCTTGGTATGGCATATAAATTATAATTTTATGCGTGGGAGTATGACTGGGACCTTCCCGTGTAACCATTGCTGAAAGAGATGCTTATAATGGCATGAGTATTCAATGAATTTGGAAAAAGTGCAATGGCTGTGAAGTACGATACCATGTTGACATGAAATTTTGTGTTATATTCGAATGTCGGGAAGATCGATGGCATCTATGGGAAATGAAGATTCCCACAGTGCCATCTAAGGACTTCCATATTGAGATGAGGAGCTATCCAAGGTACTGCTTCCTTTCTAGAGAATGGTTGTTGAAGTCGACAAAAAGGAAGCCTCAACCAAATGAGAGAGCTAATGACACAAGGGACCTAGGTCTCTGATATGATAGTTTTAACATAGGCATGATGGCGAGAACTGGTTGAAAAATGATGATGGGAGTTTAGTGGCCCAAGGTCGAAGCACGAAAAAAGAAGTTTGGTGGCAGTCATTACTATTTCTGATGAGGAAAGCCCTAGAGTTGGTAGGACATCCAGGGTGGGTATATATTGGCTATGAATGTCATGGTAGCTTTGCATGGAAGGTATGATGCTTTGACCAAGGGTGACTAGGGACTTGTAATATTACCAAATTTTCACATCATATTTGGAATATTAGAGTCCTTGATTTTCTTAATGAATTAAGTAAATAAAAGGGTGGAGGGACCCATAATCCTCAATAAGAATAAATATCCACTTTTTATGTGTGAATGTGGATTAATTTAGCCTAGATATGCAAAAAGAGGTAGTTGAGCAACTACTAATGTGAATGAGATTGGAGATCATGTCTCATTTAATGAGGAAGATCATGGAGGGTTGATTCAGTCAACTAAAATCTTTAAGATGTCAAACAAAGGGTCATTGAGCATTAATGATCAAGTGATGGAGGATCATGTGCAAATGAAGCACACATGGTGGAGGAGGTGTACATTGCACCTAGACTGTTTGGTTGATTTGGTCAAATAGCGCAGTCCCACTTGGAGGATCTTTTCCACATGAGACTGCATAGTTGAGATTAGGGCCAAGGCTTAGGATGGCTCAAACATTATAAAGGAGATGAAGGCAAAGGTGAAAGGCATCTTGGATTATTTTATGTATGATCTTTTAGATGTGGAATTGTCAAGTGACATTCCACTGCATTCTTGGGCTATTTAGCAGAGATTGCAGGTGCTATTTAGCACAGGGTATTCCCGGGCGGGAATCCCACCTCTTTCTTTGAGTGATCTCTAAGGAAGAGGATTGTACTTCATTATACATCAGGCTTTTAAGTGCCATTTCCTTTTTTCTACTTTTTGTAGAACATTCATATTTAGGGAACTGCAGTTTTCTGAAGATCAGTAGTAAAGTTGTCTTCACTACTTCAGTTGGAGAACAAGGTGACGGATTATTCCCATCACTTGGGCTTATAGAATAGAATTCCGAGAGCCACATTTCAAATATAGCATCAGGAAAAGTGTTATTGACCTCCTAGCAACAGTATTCCCTTCAGGAATAACACTGTCCATATTGCAGATCTGAAAGGAGGAAGGAAGCTGCTAGTACTTCAGCTAGCAATCTTGTGGAGGATCATTCCTTCACATTTCCATCAGTCTCACCATCAGCCTGGAGCTTATTGCATCATCTTTCAGTAGGAAGAAGGCCTCTCTTTCCCTCACAGTGCAGTTTCTATTGGCAGCTGTGTTGGAGCAGCTGAATTCATCTTTGGAGGATTGAGAAGGTAGATCTAGAGCTCTCAGCTCATAGATCTAATGAAGGGATTAGCCCTTCAAGCATAGACCTGATATGCGCACACATTTCAGCCATATATTCTTCAGATCTAGCTTCATATATGTATTTCCCAACAGATCAATGATCAAACCCTCGGGAGGTGATTTTTCCAAAGTTACAGATCTGGAAAATCCTTTCTGGGTTATCTTGGGAATCCATCACATTGGCCAAATATTGAATCTTGGCATCATCAGAGCTCTAGTTTTCTGTAGATCTGCATTTCTCTTTTCAACCTACAACCATATGTTTACATACTACTAAAGAGACAACATAGTATTTGTTGTATAACCTCAACAGTTACGCTGTACCTGCTTCATACATGTTTTCAGGGTGATCCTAGCTCATTTGTTTGGCTAGATCTACCTATATCTTGTACTGCTGTAACTGAATCATCTCCAATATAATAAAATGGCTCAGCT